>LOND01002158.1:45437-75908 GCA_014220965.1 Paragonimus kellicotti | reverse complement strand
AGCCCTAGTCAAAGTATATATATATATATATATATACGTATCGACTGCATAGGTTGGTGTACGCGAATCTTCGTAGCTCAGATCAGTAGGAAGAGCAGTGCAGAAAATATGCGGCTAACTACAACTGGCAATTAGGTCGGTTTTTCAGGAAGTATCTCTCAAAACATATTAACGCGTGCCAAGGTATCACACTTTTCTCCGTTGCTTATGAGCACGATGGTCACGAAATGTCTAAACCATTTGCACGTTTGAACAACAAGACGAGCAATGTGGTCTGTGTGAATGTGTTACTAAATGGACTGTCTTCCTTGTTTACAGATGCCGGTGTTAGTACTTATCTGGCGAAGAGTAGCACAAATAATTGCAGGCCACGTGTAAGACAAAATGAGAAGTGGCGGTTTCATTATTAACTGGTATTCGTCACTGATCCTGTAAGAAATCTGTATCGACAAGCAAACAACGGGTTTGTTCACTCAGTTTGAACAGGTGAACGTGTAACATACTGGGTTGATTGTGATGTAGGTTTAGATTCATAGGTTTTCACGGAAGTATCAAAGAATAGTGTATTCCTGGGATAGGGTTCAAAATCAGTTAGGACATTGACGACCTGTACACGTGGCTTGGTGCACGGAGACCTCAATGGCACCTCAGCAGGGCGAAAAATACAGGAAAAGCCGGAGTTAATTCTACCTAGTGGTTGGTTCGGTTCCTCCAGAGACACTTTAGAAAATAATTTTGGAATAAAGTGAGTAGATGGTGTGCATCCGGTGGTAGTTTCTGTTGTGGATTATTTGGCCGGCTCGCTGTAGTTCACCAGCTGACACCCGTATTTTGTCAACCACTGTCCGCCATTGTTTCGATCATTCATGATGCTGAGTTGCGGTTAATTGCGGCTATTTTGTCGTCACAACTACTGTTCCGTTAGCACAGTAGCTAGCAGTGCCCTACGCCACTCACATGAGACAGTTTGTCTCGTTTGCATCCCTCAAATCATCTAAACTAGAGTGGACTTGCAGTGTTTGTCACCTCACTCGGACACTATTTGTCCACACTTGAAGACCGCGACCAATCGATCACTCTGGGTATTTTAGTCCTACCTTCAATGGTCACGGCGGCGCTCGAGTTGTCATTCGGAGGTTACCGTTTAAACACCCGAGGATGGGCTTGGTCAGCTTATTTGGCCTTTCAGATGTCAGCGACCGAACACTGTCAATCCAAGTAGATTACCTATGTACTCCCCTCTGGGAAAACAACTGGTTTGTAATTCGTATTGTCTGTGTAGTTCTTTCCTACGGACACTTCTACACTGTGTTCACTGCGTACGTCCGAATCATCCCGCGCACAATCGGAGCAGTGTTGACATCTTCACTTTCCGCCATATCGTTCAACCAATTGAGCATGGTCGGCATATTCTCTGTAGAAGAAATAACTAAAGCGGTGTCGACTTATGCTTAGTATCATTCAGCTGGCAGCACTTCCACTCGGAGATCAACCGAACCTCGGGATTCTCCCTTCAAAATATCTTTGGTCACATTTAAAAAGGAATGGAAAGATCGGACACTACAGTCGAACGTCACTTGAAGTGGGAAACGCTGGAGATAGCTGTTCACAAATGCGCACTCTACACTCCGAACGAGACTCTGGGACTCTTCTGTGATTGAGTCAGCCCCGGAAAGCATGTTCGGCAATTGAAGTAGCCTTTGAATCGAAAGTTACAACTACTTGACTGAGAGAAGGAGCGCCAATGCTCCAGTGTCTGTCACGAGTTGAAAATGTCGATGCATCCGCGAGCATATTGGATGTAATAAGGACAACAATGTTACCTCTGTGATTGTCCTGGAACCTTTTGTGAACATTTGAACGATTTGGTACACACCAGTCATGAGACAGCTCTGGTCTTCCTTATGAATCGGAAGACTGCGATCAATTTAGATAACAATCTCTTACCATTGTCTCATAAGAGAACAAGAGAAAGAAGACGCGGACCTGACGATTTATTACGTTTCTATAAATTATGCTCCAGAGCCACTTCTGTTTCTGACAGGATCGTCACGAACATCACAATTAACCACACAATCTCCACCATCCACAGCCTAATCTGCTTTATCAGGCCATTTTGAATGTTCCTCAAGGTGCTCAGCCCGTCTGTCGAGTCGCAGGGACAAGTTATGAACCGGTGAGCCATCTTCATCACGTATACTCCTACCAACGACTTATCGACTGCCAGTGCTGCCACAGATTCGGCTGTTCTCTGATTAGAAAGTGCTGTTTCCATTTTTTGGGACTGGCTCACAGTCCTTACGCAATTTCTTCTTCAGTTCGTTAGGACTGAAGACTTAGGACTCGCGTGGTCACTGAAAACCGCAAATTGGTAACGCAGGAATATTAGATGTACGGACTGCGAACATGTGTGGAAGTTAATGATACCCACAACTCCAGAGAAACAGAAGACCTTGACCGTTCACTTCGATAGTATATTTACGCCCAATTTAAGGAGTAACAGCAGACCAGCGTCTGCGTATGTGTAGACATTGATTGACGGATCCCACTTAAATTGGGGTAGTAAAGTTGGGATGGACTCATCAGGAAACGGGGGAAACATGCGCCGAAATTTGATTCTTCGAGCGTTATGACGCGAAGAGATGAAATGCAAAAACCGAAATACTTTCCGCATAAATCTCGAAAAATGTATCATTTTTAAGGAGAACAGACTTCTGCTGACGTTTGTGGCATCGACCGACGTTTGTCCATGAGTTTTGCTGAATTGGCCGAAGTCTACTGCCTTTTCTGCTATGCTCCGCCGTGGTTCGCGATTGAAGTTTCTTCCTAATCCTTGTTTGATTCACTCCACTTTTGTGGCCCAGGCAGTTTGACTGTTAGCGCTGTTTGATGGACATTTCGTATACTCTCATCACCCAATTTCGAACCGGATGCTTTATGTTTGCGATCAGGTGAACTCTGAGCAAATGATAGAACAAGAGACGCCTGTGAACAACGGCGTGATCTGATTTAAATTGGTTGCCCGTAAATGAACGATAATCTTCAATAGAGCAGCGCCACTAATGGTTGATGGCGGTATCCGCTTGTATGGTCGAGTTTCACCGAGTGGTCTCCACGTGGCGCATTGCCGTCAGATTTACTCTGTCCCTTTCAACCTGGCAACTGAATACAGGTGAACAAGCTTCGTTTACTTCCGGTGGATCTGTGTCTTTTCACTCCGTACGAGCCAACCAATCTGTTTCTGTTAGCCAACTCTTGTGCGCATTAATCATGCGCTCCTATTCACCTTTAAAACTCAGGTAAACCCATTGGGGCATCTTAAATTGACACTGGGGCATGTGTCAGTGACGTCGAAACATCTTGAACTGGAAAGGATGTATAATCTCCCATTGCAAATTTGCACACGAGGCTGGAAAATATGCAGTCTTGAAAAACGTCACTCGAACCGATAGACACGAAACAGAGGTCTACAAACTCCCACTCTGCTTGCAAAACAAGTATGCAGTGATGTTAAAAGACTCATATTTCCCTCAGGCCCTTATTAAAAACAAATACTTCCATTGAACTTTGAACAACTTGATTAAAAACGGGCTTTAGGTCTAAAAAGACCACGATCGTCGACAGTATAAGTGTCAGTGCTGTAAAACGAGTCTCAAGATAAAAATGTGGTAAACGCACTCGGATCGAAATCTTGCCTTTACTTCATGTACGTATGAGTTTCCACAGATTCGGCGAGCCGCTACAACGTAAACTCCGCACGTAGTTTACTCGCAATTGGGATAGGATCAATGCTTCGGGCTTTCACACGGACTTTTTGAAGCGAGAATTACCGTTGATAAACCCCATTCACAAGGTGCCTGTTCGATCTCGTAAATTACTTGAAAGGGTGTTGTCAGTTCTTATATCAACCTCTCATTACTGTCGTTGAAAAAAGGGGAACGGACCCGGGACCTTGTTATGCTTCAAAAAACTTTGCATCCCTCGGACACCATAAACGTTTACACATAGCATTGTCAGTCAGCAAGCGTTAACGACTGATGCAATGTACGATTATGTCGCAATCATCGGCTCTTCTCAGGACCTCTCGCGCGCAGTTCCAGCTTGCAAGTCCGAAGTCGAGGATCCTTGTAGTTGAAGTAATTCGTTCTTCGCCTTGAGCCTTGATCGGTTCGGCAGAATGCACAATTGAAGCAACAGTTAACCGGGTATGTTGCAACAGTAACAACGTTCTTTAAGTCAACCAGCGCTCGTGATAGCCCCGTAATGACACCTGCTTTAATAACCGCATCAACTTAGATTCTAATTTCGACCACGTTGGATATTTCTCTCTACGTTTGAACTGCACAGGGTCATCAAATCCACATAGGTCGCTCGACCGCAAACTTTGTGGTGCTTAAACTTAACAAATTAGCAGGTTATCGGCAGCATGTAAGCATCTCCCAAGCTATTCTAAACAACTTTTATACTTTCAACTCGCCAGTGTCCTGGACATTTCCATCTGTTTTTTAAGGACGTGAAATTTTCTTGTGTAACAAGCTTGATCGTGGATACGTTGACAGAAATCTCTCTCTGAGGACACTCCAGAATGCCTTTGGTTGGTCTGTGCTACTCGTCTACTTCAGGAGTTTTTTTTGTATCCATAGGATACGTGTGTGACTTATCGTTATCTAAACGCAAGATCTAGCCTCTCCTCTCGTGTAATATCGGTTACTGATGAGTCTGCTGCGCGTTCTTGTAGGTCTTACCGTTGACCGTATATAAATGTACACCTGGGCAGTGGTGTATCTGATCAGCTGTTAATCGAGCCACCGTTTATTGCAACCTTTGCAGTGAATATTAGAAGAGAGGTTCTGTAAAATGGAAAGAAAACCTTTGATCTTACGTTCTTGGTGGCACCTACTGATGAGCAAGCAGGAGCTTAGTAGTAGACTTCTCGGCTGCGGACACCACTCCCGTTTACTCGCCCAATCCGTGACGGTATGTAGATTTTTTACGGTTAGGCCATGCATCAAGGATGCCAGTCCATCGTTGAAAACTTCGTGCATTGTACCTAGTCCACAGCTCACTGGCGCAAAGTGCAGGGTGGTCGGTTGACGATTTGGCGGAAGGAAACCTGAGCAACCACTACTAGATTGAACACGGTCGACCTTGTTCCTCCCCTTGCTCCTTGCTAGAGACATTGAAATTAGGGCTGCTAATCGGGCTGAGTGATGCGAATGCTATTTTTAGTTGACTGAGTTGTTTGTGACATAATGACAACTAATTATACGAGGCAGTGAAAGCCTTAAGGAAGCTATCCTGCAGATACTCTCATATCCAACCCAGTTGTTTGTAAAATGTAGGTACCTTGTGTTTGCGTTCTGACGCAAGGTTTTCAACAAATAGGTTTAATCTCTTCTCTTCCTTTTGTCTTTAATTTAGGCCAGGGCCTTACCTTGTTTACACGGTTTGCATCCAAAAAAAAACTACCTCGAATAATATCCGTGGTATCACAACTTCCGGCCACCAGGGGTTTGCTCACCTACTTTCAGCTGTCCGTACAGCATCTGCTTTAGAATCCCTTCCTCAGCCAACCAACGAAATTGTCGTGGTCGGCGAAGCTGGTTAACACCAACATGAATTCGGTCTCGCCCATGTGTGCTCACCTCAATGTTCGAAGCCATGTCCGACCACCGAATACCCAAGGCGCGCTCTGGACATTGCAGACGAAAACGATTCAGATACCATACATTCAGGTTTCACTGCCGTATGGGGGCATAAACAGCTCCGTTGTCTGGTTTGTTGTCACCTTTCAAACACGTCTGTCATGATTTCTGAAGGCAGCGTCAGCTTTGATTACATCAGTTTGTAATGCGCGGTCTACGAACAAATCCTTCGACATACTGCTACCCAATCATCAATAGTCTGCAGCTACCCGCAGTATCCTCATTGGATTACTGGTGAGTAATCGGGGATTTGGTTATTTTTAAGTTGAGCTCAGATTTGATCGCAGCTTCCGCAGTCAGACAGACTTTCCAGCCAACCTGTTTCGAAAAGAAACATGACTCGAGTTTCGCTCTTGTTAGAGCTCGTCAGTAGTGCATATCCTTGCCACGCCGGGACTAGAACTCCGGCCACGCTTTCATGAGGCAACCGTGTTGACCACTGCGCCATTGACCTCACATTAGGCACGACCGAATTATATCTGAACGCTCAACCACTTTCGCTTGTGAGTAATAATGAGATATTTCGCCCCAACTAGGAAATCCCAATCCTAGGGATGTCGACTGGAGTTAACAGACAGTAACTGTCTCCTATCGAGACGATCGGGCAACCTGATCATTACTCACAAGCGAAAGTGGTTGAGCGTTCACATATGATAATTCGGTCGTGCCTAATGTGAGGTCAATGGCGCAGTGGTCAACACGGTTGCCTCATGAAAGCGTGGCCGGAGTTCTAGTCCCGGCCGTGGCAAGGATATGCTCTAATGAGAGCGAAACTCGAGTCTAGTGCTTCTTTTCGGAAGACACCGACTGGAAAGTCTCCATAAATGCAAAAGCTGCCACCACCCACTGAGACTGAGGTTCGCAATTGCCTTTCGGCTCTCAATCGTAATAGGGCTGCTGGTCCAGATGATCTCATGCCGGCACTTTTCAAAGAAGGTGGAGAGGCGTTAGTAGAGGCATTGACTCAGTTGTTTCAACTTGTGTGGACGACGGAGACCATCCCTCCGTGCTGGGGTCACTCGATAATAGTTCCTATGTTCAAGAAAAGTATCAGGGGGCTCTTGCGAAAACCATAGGGGAATTAGTTTGACCCCAGTCATTTCAAGGGTTCTGGCATCAATTATACTTCGTCGACTCACTGCAGTTCGGGAGGTAAACATTAGGGAAGAACAGGCTGGGTTTCGCCCTGGGCGGGTTGTATAGATCACATTTTTACTCTTCGTCAAATTCTGGAGCAGCGTCATGTGTACCGCCGGTCAACAATCGCCGTTCCTCACTATAAAGGATGCGTTTGATTCGGTAGATCTACACTTTTAGAGTCGCTTAAACGTAGGGGTGTACCGACTAAGTATGTGAACATACTGTCGGCGCTTTATTCCCATACTTCAGCTCAGGTTAGGGTTTACGGCGAAGTATCTGACAGTTTCAGCACCAGGAGCGGCGTACGTCAAGGCTGTCCCCTTTCACCATTTTTGTTCAATTTCGTCATAGACGAAATAATGGAGGACTGTCTGCGGCACTCAAATGATGCCGGCGTGGACCTCCTACCTGGTGAAAGACTGACTGATCTTGATTATGCTGACGACAAGGTGTTGCTGTTGACAACTTTCAAGCGGCACAAACAACGCTAAACGCTATTTCGCGTTCTGCTAAGTACTTCGGAATGCGCTTTGCAGCCTCAAAATGCAAAGTGCTTCTGCAAGATTGTTGTGATCACGTAGATTTAATGTTAGATAATGAAGTCATGGAGATTGTTGACCGGTTTGTATACCTGGGAAGCTGCATCAGCGGTGGCGGCGGAGGTGTAGGGAATGAAATAGAAGCGCGTATTTCCAAGGCTAGGGCGGTGTTCGCTAATCTGAGACACCTATGGCGACAGAGAGGTATTTCTCTGAAGCTTAAGGGTCGCGTATATCAGACAACAGTGAGGGCTGTATTACTTTTACGGCAGCGAAACGTGGCCGCTCAGAGTAGAGGACGTGAACCGTCTTCAGGTATTTGACCACCGATGTCTGCGTTCAATCGCTCGTATCGGGTGGCACCAGCGAGTAAGCAACGAGGAGGTTAGGAAGCGGGTATTTGGTAGTGATTGTCAAACGAGTTCTTTTGTTCAATCGTTACATTTTCACACGACTTAGGTGGTTAGGTCATGTAGTAAGGATGCCAGCTAGTCGCCTGCATTATCTCGTCAGCTTGTAATATTGCTGATGAGATATCAACGAGGATAGCAAAGGCACGAGTTGCCTTTGCCAACCTGCGTCATCTGTGGCGTCGGAAAGACGTTCGATTGTCGCTGAAAGGAAGAGTATATAATGCTTGTGTGCGTTCTGTTTTGCTCTATGGTTCGGAGACGTGGCCTGTTCGCAAGGAAGATATCAACAAGCTTGCTGTATTTGACCATCGTTGTCTCCGCCAGTTAGCCCACATTAAGTGGACTGATCGCGTGAGCAATACGGCAGTTCGCCGGCGCGTATTCCGGAACGCTCGGGATGCGCGATCGATCGGTCAACTACTCACGTTGCACAGCCTGCGATGGTTAGGTCACGTACTCCGTATGCCAGCTGAGCGTTTACCGTACCGGGCATTATATACTGAGACCACCAACAGTTGGGTGAAACCACGTGGTGGTCAAGCGACAACGTGGTCACGAAATATGAGAACCCTGACTGCTCCACTGAGTAAAGTGGGTAGGTGTCGCCTGCCTGGATGGGGTCCTCGTGATCACTCAAACCGCTGGTTGGAGACGCTATCCGAGATGGCGGCGTGTCGCAGTCAATGGCGTACCTGCATCCATACCATTTCTAGTTCTTTTGCTTAGACTTCTATTAATTTTCAACCTTCTTAGTAACGTTTTCTTCTAGGATATTCCACGTCACTGTTGAGGTGAGCGGCAGCCCGAGCCACAGTACCTTTTGGTCAGGCTCATGGCTGATATGATGATGTGATGATGAGTCGCTTGCCACACCGAGCACTGTTTGCCGACGCTGCGGCCGACTGGCGCAAGGTGCGAGGTGGACAGATGATGACCTGGCGTAGACAAATGAAATCGTTCACGAAGGGTTGGTCACTGTAGGTCGGGTTCGTCTCCCGGGCTGGGGCCCTCGCGACTCACAGAGTCGGTGGCTTGAGACGTTAGGTGAGATGGCGGCTAATCGAGCTCAGTGGCGTGAATGTTGTCGTTGTTTGGCCGAGTTGTCTGTGAAGTGAGTGCACTTAATGATGCGGGGCAGTGAAAGCCGTAAGGAAGCTGTCTGCTGATGACGCCTTACTTTCACTTACAGCTCGGTTGTTTGTTTGCAAGGTGTAGGCACCTTGATGTTGAATGTTTGAATATAGACGTAGCTATACTTTTTTATATATATATATAGTAGTTAAGTCCCTTCCCCTTCTCTTTTTTTCTCTTCCTATACAGGGTTTGCTTTTTCTTCTTCATGGTTGTGTGGCAGTTAAGCATCAGTGTGAACCACTGATGTATTGCTGTCTATGATGATGATGATGATGATGATGAACTTTTCGATTAACCCATAAGATTTGGTGTGTGTTTGCTCACGGAAAACTGATATTTCGTCGTTTTGTGATGTAATTTGCGCCAAACACTTCATGTTTCTCAAAGTAACCCATAGATATCCAGAAGAAGGGAGTCAAAATAAATGTTTGTTATGTACCTAAAAAGAGAATCATGCGTTGGAAATTCCTTTTTATTGACTTTCTTTCATAAGTGAAAATAAAGTGAAGATATGATGCTGATGTTGATTACTTAAGTGTGCGTGCTATTCAACTTATGATATTCCCAGGTGTAGGCACAGTACCTCCGTCCGAAGCAGATTAAACAAAAAAACGTATTGGTATGTATTGGTATACCATTTAAATTTGATTGCCACGGTAACAAAAGCCGCGGTCACTCGTTGCAGTTTTTTACTGCGCCTAATTAACCCTATACCGTCTACAAACAGTAATATGCGAACAGCCTAAAGCACTGGAACGAGAAATGTCCACCACGTGACTATCCGTGCAAGTCGTTCTTTAAACTGCACCTGGGAGAGTTTTTCTAGGTACTGATGCCTCCGCGTTTAATTTTCCAGTTCATCTTCCGAGTTCTAAAAGTCTACTTTCAATTTTGCAGCCAAGTATAAGTTAACTTGAGTTTGGGCTAGAACACAACACAACTTTACGCCACTGACAATAGTAAAAAATACCAGGAGTCGATCTACCCGACTGAATCTTCGTCTTCGTACCCACGTGCAACATTTTAACTAAATTGGTAGACTTACTTGGACAGTTAAACTTACCCAGCACTGTCCATACTATCATACGACTTACGGGATCAAACACCCTCTTGGCATCCACAAGTCGAGCCTACAGTAACTGGTCGTATTCATGGTACTCTTGTTGGACCTGGCGAATGATAAACCTTGTCCAGTAGTACTGTGACTGGCCCGAAGTCTGCACTGCTCCTCGAGGGCATCGATCTTCAGCCGATTGAACGAAATTCTCGTCAGAATCTTCCCATCACAGCTCAGACGAATGATGCCCCAATAACTGTGCTTTGCTTGCTTCCCTTATTTTCAAACAAGGGTATAAAGAGAGACTCCTTAAGGATTCTGTTTTGTGTTCCCAGGTGAGACGGACCAACTAGAGTAAAGCACGTTCAAAAACTGGACCGCATTGCTTCAAACGTTTTCTTAGCGGCCCACTTTTACTTGCTGTCTCTCCGTTTCGGAGTTGTACAGCAGCCATCTGAATACCTGCCAGGTTTGTAGAGGGCAAGTGACTGTTTGACGGCTTACAGCGGCAAGTTATTCACGGTGACTGGTTGCATCATCTGTTCCTCTGCGTGGGTCCTGTCATTTCGTTAATTAGTATTCTCGTTGACAGTATATCTGTGGAAATTGCGAATCATCATCATCATAGACAGCAATACATCAGTGGTTCACACTGATGCTTAACTGCCACACAACCACGAAGAGGAACAAAGGAAGAAAAAAACTTAAATAAGAAGAAAACAGAGGAGGGAGGGGAAGTGGACCTAACTACTAAAAAATAGCTACGTCTATATTCAAACATACATCAAGGCGCCTACACCTTGCAAACAAACAACCGAGCTGTAAGTGAAAGTAAGGCGTCATCAGCAAGACAGCTTCCTTACGGCTTTCACTGCCCCGCATCATTAAGTGCACTCACTTCACAGACAACTCGGCCAAACAACGACAACATTCACGCCACTGAGCTCGATTAGCCGCCATCTCACCTAACGTCTCAAGCCACCGACTCTGTGAGTCGCGAGGGCCCCAGCCCGGGAGACGAACCCGACCTACAGTGACCAACCCCTTCGTGAACGATTTCATTTGTCTACGCCAGGTCATCATCTGTCCACCTCGCCTTGCGCCAGTCAGCCGCAGCGTCGGCAAACAGTGCTCGGTGTGGCAAACGACTAGCTGGCATCCTTAGTACATGACCTAACCATCTAAGTCTGTGCAAATGTAGCGACTGAACAAAAGAACTCGTTTGACAATCACTACCAAATACCCGCTTCCTAACCTCCTCGTTGCTTACTCGCTGGTGCCACCCGATACGAGCGATTGAACGCAGACATCGGTGGTCAAATACCTGAAGACGGTTCACGTCCTCTACTCTGAGCGGCCACGTTTCGCTGCCGTAAAGTAATACAGCCCTCACTGTTGTCTGATATACGCGACCCTTAAGCTTCAGAGAAATACCTCTCTGTCGCCATAGGTGTCTCAGATTAGCGAACACCGCCCTAGCCTTGGAAATACGCGCTTCTATTTCATTCCCTACTCCGCCGCCACCGCTGATGCAGCTTCCCAGGTATACAAACCGGTCAACAATCTCCATGACTTCATTATCTAACATTAAATCTACGTGATCACAACAATCTTGCAGAAGCACTTTGCATTTTGAGGCTGCAAAGCGCATTCCGAAGTACTTAGCAGAACGCGAAATAGCGTTTAGCGTTGTTTGTGCCGCTTGAAAGTTGTCAACAGCAACACCTTGTCGTCAGCATAATCAAGATCAGTCAGTCTTTCACCAGGTAGGAGGTCCACCGGCATCATTTGAGTGCCGCAGACAGTCCTCCATTATTTCGTCTATGACAGAGTTGAACAAAAATGGTGAAAGGGGACAGCCTTGACGTACGCCGCTCCTGGTGCTGAAACTGTCAGATACTTCGCCGTAAACCCTAACCTGAGCTGAAGTATGGGAATAAAGCGCCGACAGTATGTTCACATACTTAGTCGGTACACCCCTACGTTTAAGCGACTCTAAAAGTGTAGATCGGTCCACCGAATCAAACGCACCTTTATAGTCGAGGAATACGGCGATTGTTGGCCGGCGGTACACATGACGCTGCTCCAGAATTTGACGAAGAGTAAAAATGTGATCTATACAACCCCGCCCAGGGCGAAACCCAGCCTGTTGCGAATGCACATCATGGTTGTTTTCTCACATCGCCATCCGTGGCATCACAAGGCCTCCGGATGTCGATTGAAAGAAGGGTTTGCAATGCGTTATCGTTCAGTGTTGTTTGATGGATCAGTGGCCCGACTTATGCACACAGAAGATGCGTATGATTTCTCGATTTCGGGTATCAGCTGTTTCTGTCAGTTGGTCCGTTTCAGGTAGCTCAGTTGTGTGAGCACTATACGGCCTCCAGTTTTGCAACGTCTGACCGAGGCACTAAAAGTATACAACCTGTGCTAGTTAGGTGATGTATTCCTTATGTCAGCGAAACGTCTGCCGCGCCGCACTTTGTTCAACGCTGAACGTGTATGTACGCATTTAGCGCCCTGACAGCCACAATGCGCTGGTCATTGGGAAGATCTGATTGGACACTACGTTACAACCTCAGTAATGGAGTCATTTCGAGTTCCATGGTTTACGGTTCATTGAAAGCCATTTCACTAAACCTCGGTAATAGTGGCACCTCGCTCCGAGCGTTACTCTCATTGCATCTTACTCAATAAAGCACCAGTTAAACGATCGCACTATGAACTTCATTTGAGTAAGCTAGGGACGCTTTGTAGGTGGTAGCCTATCAAGGATTGATCAACCTCTCACACACACGTGTAAACTAGATAATTTTCCGCATCACTGTCGCTCGTGCACAATATGAACAAGTCGACTACCCGATCGCACACGTTACAACATGTGCAACCAATCAACTTGTTCACTCATGTGCATATGGTTGGCTAAGCGACGCCCAATTAGTTTATTCGATTGATGGACCATTCATTCACACAACGGTACTCACTCAGCCTACAACTAGCATAACCGGTCAGACAGAAGGAGCGGAATTGGCATCTGTTAAAGTGGCGCTGCCAAAAACAATAATGATGGTTTAATCAAGCGCCAATTCAAATAAGTATAACACAACCATAAAACAGATTTATGATGTGATTCACAATAAGCTGAACATTCTAGGTACTAGTTACACTCCTTGAACATGTCTGCAAACTTCCACTGTTAACTCTGTCATCAACAACGCCGTTTGTCAGTGAGTTTGTTGTGTTCGATTTGCAGATATCCTTGTCTCTGTTCGAATCTTACAAGAAAAAATTGCATTACACTGCAGCTCTGCGGATGGAAAACTTCAGGATATCACTCGTTTGACTGCAGAGGTTCATAGATATGCACGCCATCTGTGAAAAAGTCTAGCGGTGAATGTACAAAAGTCAGCGTTATAAGTACGACATGATAGACGGCACTTGTACCAGTGTTTATGCGTGTGCATGCTCCTCCGGACATAGCTACATTAGATGAAACCGGCCTCATTTATCACGTTTCCTGACAGGACGTTAAAAATCCATGAACAGGACAGGAGGAGTGAAAACTTTAGCAGAGTGGCGAACAGCAGCCATATGTTGCAACTAATTGACACAGTTTCAACAACTCTTCGCCATCCGTATGGCGCAATCACCGTGCTGTTTCAACTGTCTCACCAAGCTGGATTCCACTTTTCTCTGTAATAGTGCCGTTTAGCAAGAGTTGATATTCGAGTGTACACGAACCGAAAATCTTACATCCACCTTACGCTCTCCATTATCCCATCCTATTTGGACGATTGACGGTTTGGCATGAGAAAATGAACACAACCACCCAACAGGTTAGCTACTGTAAGGCACATTCATCTTTTGGGCTGTGGATACAATGAGTCGCTCAGTGGAGATAGTTGGGGAGTTAACGACTAATCGGGTTTAGTTGTCTGACTTGTCATTGTTTGGCTGTCTACAAAATGAAAGTAATCAATGACATGGTCAGTGGAAGTTGAGATCGTCTTACTCTCACCTACAACTGGGTTGTTTGTGAGATGCAGACGTATTAAGGCTGAATATTCAAGTCTAACTTAGTCCCATTCCTTCCCCTTCACTGAAATAGGTCTCTAGTGACTCACTGTGTGACTAGGACATTTGCATGCAATGTTGCTAATGAAATTCAGTAACGTGATTGTCGTTTTTTGGCTGGCTTTCTTTTTTTACTGTAATGCCGACCGTTAAATTGGCTAACCAGCATTGGCCGGCTGGACACAAAGGCCTCACTCACACACCTACTGGTCTTATTCCTTCGGGTTTACACCGGATACGTGGTGTGTGAGTGGAACCACAAGTGGTGCAGCGCAAGCCACTTGGGGTGATGGTTTGAAGCGCAGGCGTCCTCTGGCTTCGGTCACTGTGACAGGCTAATCCGTTTCGGATGCCGCCAACCATGTATAAGGCAGCAGACGTACACACACATCCGCCATATTGATCATGCTCTTTGACAGTTGATTTGTGTTCACATTACCTCTGTTCATTGATTGTGCAGGCCTTATTTGATACTCACTTGGTGCAGTCATAAATCGTTTACTCCACGGAGTGCAGAGGTCTGGTTATCGTCCTGGGTAAGTTAGTTAGTGTTATCAGCCCTAGTTAACTTTTACTGGTGACACGCAGAAGTGCGATTAGAATTGCTGACCAAAGGTTACTAAGTTGATGCGCGATAATCTTGTTCAACCCTTGAACAAAAACTCATCAATGGGCACGAAATATCTAAGTAACATTTTCAGTAGCTGCTCGCCAGACTTTCAGTATGGTAATCAACAAACAACTTACCTGGAGCTATTTTACCTCGATATCCACGTCAAGCAAACCCGCGTCACCCTGTCGATCGATCTCTTCAAATTCCCGTGATACCGCGTTGATGCAACACTTAGATCGGCTTGTAGATTGCACTAGTAGTACAATTCTCTTTCGCTATAAAGTCAGTTTTTTTTAGTTAGGTTGTTTTGTCTCCCCTCGTCGTTGGCTGTCGATCACCTTGGTTTAAGCGACATCCCCGTTATAAAGTTGCACTAGACGAGATCACCAGGTGATTCTTCTACTCGGTAATGCTACCAGCCAAAAGTTACCGGTGACACTAAGCAATCTCTTGATGGATTTCCAATCGCTTAACATTACAGCTGAACTGCGCTCACTCGATGCTGATTGCCCCCTTCCACAAAATCTACTACAATTGAGTGCTATCTCTTCGGTTGATTGATTTGACCGATTAAAGGCAATCTATGTAATTGGTGGAACACCGACCCAATGTAGCGTTAATTTTGGCTCCGTATTCTTCGTTGTGAGACTAGTAATTATTTCATCAATAGCTAACAAGTACATGTTCCTGGCGGCTGAACTCGCCATAATTCTTCCCTTGCATGCTGAGGAAGAATTATGTGGACAACCATAGTTGATTCGCAATTTTTGTTTGACGCTCCAACATTCGCCTTCTGTATTGCCTCCGAACATAAACTTTTCCTTGATTGTAAATCGACTCTGGCCTCGTGTTTTCAGTGTGCCCATCCAAACGTCAAAGAAATGTTTTTTAATAAACTTTTGGTTTTGTACCTTGTTTGCACCCATAACTCGTTGTCCGGTTGAACGTTTTACATTGGTTGTTTGGCGTTTTCCATCCACTCGTCTGAGCTCGACGGTCTCTCAACTAGCCTCATTTCACGTTTCTTCCTGGCAGGCTGCTTACAATCCACGACCCTGGCAACAAGAAGCTGATCCAGAGGATAGTTCTCCAACAAAACAAGTGAGTGTACACCATCTGTTCTCCCATTTGCTTTCGCGTTTACTAAATATAGTCTTACACTAGTATGTCTGACTCTTTTTGTCGCACGCACTGATCTCTCACTGAACCTATTATATGGCGCTAATTGTTCTCTCTGTCCACCGGCATGACTCATCGCTGTCACGATAAAACTCGGCCACACTTGGTCGACCACTTGGCAACCACGAGTCGTCGTCTCTGTTATGTCTTGTCATAACATCGCCTATGGTCTGCGTGACGACTTTGTGTTGCTTAGGAGCGCTTGAAAATAGGACTAGTGCAGTTGTTGATTTCATGCACCTGTGCATTTCTGTTTGCCCATTTCACTTGTTTACTGTGGATTGGAGTAAAGGCACACTTTGTGTGTTCGTTTGTAATTTAGTGAAAAGTAGCACCGAACTGAATCCTACTGTCACTGCATTTCGTTAGCTCACTGACGGCAACATGAAATGTCTTTCAGATGTTTTTATAGCTCAAAATATTGGCTGAGGTTTATGCTCTGAACTGAAGCAAGTTCGCGAGTCAACATGATAATTCGAATTATTACTCACTCAAATTTGAAAAATGCTCTCAATCTGGTCATGTTTGCTGCCCATCTTTGAGTTAGACGATTTAGCATTCTACTCTCTACTGCATTGACCGGCTACTAATGTTTTTCTTCCTAGTGCAAATTGAGTTAGTTTGAGTCCCCATCGGTCGGAGTTCGACATCGTGCTATCGAATTTTATTGTTCATCTGTTTCGTTTTGATATCCCAGCCGAAAATCAGCATGACTGGTTTAACACTGAACCATCACTATCCTGTTACAACGTCCACCACGAGCAACTCAGGTCATACAACTCCTGATCCTTCTGACAGCTATCCTGATCAGACTAAGTCGCTCGTTTGTCCTCCAGACTTTGAATTTCCTGATAGCGATGGAGAGGAGGACAAAACCAAAATACCCACTGCAATTAGTCGGACAAAATTGCCCCGACTCACTTCGTTGATCGGAGCGCATCATGTCACACAAGCAGTGAAGCCGACATCCACCAGTCCAATATCGTCTATCTCTCCAGCACAACCGTCTCCATCGGAGTTTGCCCTGGATGGGTGCGACGAACATACTATCAATGAAGAAGAAGAGGAAGAGGAGGAAGAAGAACTTGAGGATGTCAAACCGTGGTTTTGTCCAACCAATCGGAGGCAACTAGACAAGCCAAAAACCAACAAACCGACCTCGACTACCGGAAATCGAGTTCAGCGTGCACAAAAACCGGTGAGCGGAAGTGGAGTGTTTCGTCTGTCATTCATTAAGGGTGCATAGACTAAAACGATTTGCTCTTATGCTGAGAATGACGGTAAACCGGTTACCGTTCCGAGGACTACCTGTAGATTCCACAGCTTACTGTTGTAAGATACTCAGTCGACAACTGGTGACTGGAGTTAGGGAAATGAAATTGTACACCGCTTCCGTTCTCTAAAATGGGTATTTTGTGACCCATCTTACCTCTGACTGGAGACTGTGGGGGAGATGACGCCTAATACCTTTCAGTGACATGTGTCTTGCTTTCATTTGATTCATAAGTCTATATGGTGAATCAGAGTATTAAACAACGCAAGGAAGCTGTTATTTTGTAGATACTGTCTTGCTCCTACTTGCACCTCGGTCGTTTGTTCGCATTTTGTTGAATGTTTAGATTTCAAATAGAGATTCGTGTCAACTGAATGCAATACCTCGTAGAATTGGAGTTTCAAGTCATTTGGTATTTAGGCATCAGTACCACTCACTGACGTGTTGTTGTCGGCGGTGATAGGTAAGAACCCAGTGTATCTGATCCACTTGTCTGTATTGTCTAGCTAGTACTACTATTAACCTCTTGAGGTGCGTGAAAGGTTTTATTCTGGGCTTACATGTTAGATTGTTGTATCTGGGGTTGAATACCTATGTGCGCTTGTCGGCGTAACCCGTGCGTTTGTGTACAATATATCCACTTTTGAAAGATGAATATATAATTTTAATCTCATACCTTACCTCGTTTATTTATTCGACAGCTGTTCACCGTCGTCCAAAAAGTCAAGTGAGGCTCATGTTTGTCAGGAACGTGGAGAGACGCAACATCTATTGGACGATGTTGATTACTTGGTCGCTGGATTAGGAGATCTCAACCAGCCCAATACGCGCGCTCTAAGGTAAGTTGTATTTTGTTGTTTTGGTTGGGCCGCTGCAGTAATTCTAACTCTGGCTAGAGTCTTAGTTCGTTCGTGTTTAATCGTGTCATTTAGACTGAGGAGACAGACAGATAAGAAGTAATTGTTACCGGTGGTTCAGACGTGATTTGTAAATGGCAACCCATCAATCGTCGCATCACACATGGCAGTCCAGAAACAACAATCAGGCAGAGTGCGTAAATATAACCTGTTCGCGACGAAGATATCAACAAACGTACCTCGTTTGACCGTCATTGTTTTCGCCAGTCAGCCCTAAATCAAATAGGATGATTGTGGAAGCAACGCGGCCGTTAGTTTGCGCTTTTGCGGAACGCTCAGGACAGATAATCAGGTAACGTATCCCATGGTGATTGGGTAACGTACGCTGCATGCCAACTGAACGTCCACCTCGCTGGGTAATGTTTACCGGGACCACCAACAGTAGGATAAATTTTCTGAGGCGGTCAACCAATGAAGTATAAGGATCCTTACTAGTTTTTTGAATGAGGTGGATAAGCGCCATCTGCTCGATCGGGACCTCGTGCGCACCCGAATCAGTGGTTAGAAACTCTATCCGAGACGGTACCGCGTCGTTGTCTGACCTGCCTGCATACACAGCACTTTTGGTTCTGTTTGACGTTGTTCAACCATGTTGCCTTTTCTCCAATCTTTCACGTCACTCTTGCGGTGAGTGGCAGCTCGAGCCACAGTACCTTCAAGTTAGTCCTCTAGCTGTCGCAAGTGAATGATATATGCATAAGCAAATTCGCTCATTGAATGTCCAAAAGAGTATTCTTGTCTGTGACTGTGTATACTACGAGAACTAACAGAAAATCCAAGTTTAACAGCCTATTTAGTGTTTACTACTGTTTTCCGTTCTTTCTAGTATTTCGTAGTGGCAACCCTGCTGTACTCCGTTCCGACAATGTTTTTCGTATTCTTCATCTTTAACGTTGTTCGCTGTTATGAACATACCACTGAGTCACGTGACGGACGGGGTACTGTTATTGTCACTCAACACCATACAAGAGTGTTCAGTGTGCCGGAGTTCGAATTGGTGACCATATTGCTTTTGACTTGTTTTCCTACGGTATTATAACGTTGGTTTGTCCAACCAAAAGAAATGCAGATTTGTAAAGAGTAGGCAAACGTCAGACCCGCCCATGATGTTTGTGTACATTTTTGCTCTGCAACTGGTCTTAAGGAGTCCACGCTGTTATTGGTTGCTGTTTCTGTTTGGTTGATTGTAATTTTCTTTGTAGTTATCTCCTCCATGTAGAAGACCAAGAGAAATACGTGAATCGGTCACGATCGTTTCGCATACGCTCATGCTATATGCGCGGTAGGAATTCATACCTAACTATCTCGAGTGTTCGCCCGAGGTCTCCAGCCTCTCTCTTCTCGTTCAAATTTGTAGATGACTTTATAAGAGGCTCATTTGAGAAATCATATGATCCCGATGTTGATTTACTATCCTGCGGCATGCGGATATCACCGTTTTTACTCTTTTTTTGTGAAAATGCGAAACTAACTTGAATAAACAGCCGGAAGTATTGGAACGCGCCTCACGTTTTCAAGGCGTAAATGTTCTGCTTTAAATCCGAAACGTTCTCACGTCTGCCTTTGTCGTTATGGTGGGCCGTCTGCTCGAGACTGTAAATCGTTTCACCTACCTAAACAATTTCGTCTCGTCAACCTGCATTATTAGTGGTGAGATGTTAACGAGAATAGCGAAGATGTCGGTATTGCGCTTCGAGCTTTGTGCCATCTGGTCATTTTGAGATGTTTGTATGTGCACGTATGTGTGAACCATTTGGAGCCCATATCAAAAGGTAGTATAATGGGTACTTTGATGCACGATTAATGATTGTTGTGAACAACAGTGAGCTTGTTGGTTCAGTTTGACGGTTTGGGCTATATCACTTAATCACAACTAATCTCGTATGCCAGTATACAGCCTTTCCCCCAAATAAGCAACGCTCGTCAGTGAGCTTATTAGTATGTGTTCTTGGAGTGCAAAGCGTTTCAGTGTCATAGAACTCGATCAATGTGATGATGTATCATACGTCAAGGTAAGCGGCGCTGTGATATCTGCAAATTGTTCGAACTGAAAGATAAATAACAAACAAACCAATCGACGTTACGCGCTCCAGCTTTTTCTGCTTTCCAGTCACGTGACCGTACAAATTAGGCTTTGATAAAAATCGACTAACTAACCCAAGAATCTGTGATTGGTGAAACATTTGCAGTATACACCAAACCCGACACGACCAACGCCAGCTACTAAGACAATGTAACTATAAGGCTGACCACTTTTTCTTACTTGAATCATCTTTACATTCTCATCGAAAGAAACGAACGTCTTGTATTGCCGATAGCTATAATTTACACTGCATCTGAACTGACACAATTGTGAACGCTTCATTCGTGATTGTAAATGCATATCATCGAAGAGCATCGTTCACACACCCTGACTATCATTTGACGGGCGTTGATTTAAAGTGGATTCCACGAGCTGGTATCTACGGGCAAATGCCCGCACACAAGCCCGACACAAAATCCGTCGTAACCAGTGTGTCGTTCGCCTAGTTCGAGGAGCAAGTTATGTTCAGTCATGACCATTTTCTAGATCAGTTAGACCAACGTTAGGCTGAGTTCTTCCGTTGGGCGTGGATCAGATGTTGACTTGCCTTAGTGGTGTTTGTAAGTCTGTCACGAACGGTTTGGTCTGCATTTGTGTTCCACTCTGTTGGGTTTGATTCAACAACATTGTCATTCTTTTTTTTTCCTGGAAAGATTGGACCCATTTCATGCCTTACAAGGTGTTTATTGTGTGCTTATGAGAAATTTCTCTTCAGAGTAGGCACCTGAAACAGAATAATTTCCTGCCTGGTTAGACTTTATTTTCGGGAGGAAGACAGACAGTAATTCCGCGTAGGTGAAAGCGTGATTGTTTGCCTTTAGACTTAATGTTACCCGGGTCGCACTGGCTGGGCGGATTATCGCTGAAAATCTCTGCAATCGTATTCCACTTCATGATCTTTCACAGTCATGTAATATCATGTCTTACAGTGGTGACTGTTTTTTCTTTGCGATCGTGTACGCAGTTCAGTGTTCCTCCCCCGACTAAACATCGTTACGCTGTAGAGAATTTTTGTTTACTATATCTGTTGAAGTAACAAACCTCTCATCCCCGTACACGAGACAGCTTTTTTATGAATGAAGTAAGCCCGACAGCACAACAGTCTTGTTGTACCGTTTGACGCGCTGACCGCCGGATGGATCACTAAAGTTCAGAATACAACCTGTGAAACGTCCTCACTGTGGCATGCAAAAACCTGATTTACATCCCATTTAAGAGGCTTGGCCTGAAACGTGTTCGGCCGTCGTGAGATACTTGGCATGATGCTACACACTTCTGTTCCTTGAACCAAGTAATCTACACCGCCGGGTTTTTTGGAGGTATTTGTCCGCTTTTCTCATCTGGTGAAGTCCACTCCAAGCTGGTGCTGATCGTGTGGTCTCTGGGACACATGTTCGATGCTTCCCAATGATGATCCTGTAAGTGTGGGCGATACGTTCACAGGCGCATTGGTTCAGCTACAGTTGGCATCATGGCGACGCGAGGATTTTCTCCTTTTTCTTGATGATAGAGTAGAGATACTAGAAATGAGTGAAAGCCTTGATGATTAGTGGTTATAAGGTTGTTCAGATAATCAGAAGTTCACGGATTAGAATAATCGTTATTCGCTCATTATGTTAGCCTAAGCAGCGTGACGGTATCTCAGTTCACGTTATTGCTTGTCCGCAAATGCTGTTAATATGTGCTCTTGATTGTTTTCCAGCTTTCTTCTCGAGCCGTCCGTGAAGATGATAGTCATTTACTGCGATTTGTCATCCTCTATCGATTGATAGCTGCGTAACTGTTACAACCAGTTGTAACCATAGTTCATTATAGTGTATTGTTTTTGTTCAGGTCTACGGTGCCTAAGCTCATTTAAAACAGTCTTGATGTGTCACCAGTCTTAAACTTGAACGCCTGTCTATTCTAACGGTTCCTACAAAGTAAAGTGTTGTCATTCATTGTATCATGTTCACGTCAATCCGGTTTCTGAAGTTAACACTTTTATCCCCCCCTTCCCGCTGAAATCTCTTGATGGGGAGGGTACCGTACTCGGTCGTCAAGGGGACCTACTACAACGTACTATGGTTGCAAACAGGCCGATGCTGTTGAACACATTCTATTGCAACGTGGCTGTTGGTGAAAGTGGAAATTGATTAGTATGGGATTAGTCGTAATCATGTGAACGAACCAGAATGCTAGAAACAATAAACAAGCAAAGCCATTTGACCAATCCGAAACGAGAAAACGTCTGACTGTGTTATCACACTGAGAAATGTGATCGATGCAATGGACTGAGGAGTGATCTCAATAAATGGGCTGTACTGTTGTCCGATGAAATCCGCGCATTTCTTCTCGTTCCTCCCTTCTTTACAAATTGCTGAGACTGGTACATGAGTGGATTTCTCGACGGAACAAACTTGGGAACACCAGAAATCCGGGTTGTTTCGTACATAGCTTTTGCAATTCTGTTCCTGATTTCCGGTTTATGCGGTAGTCCGGAGTGTTTTGTCGAAGACAATCAGAAGTTCCGTTTACTGTCTATCCGATAGAGCCCTTTTTCTCATGTTGGCAGGAATTCAACCTAGTTCTGTGGTTGCAGCTTGAATGTACTTGTTAGGTGCTTCATGTGATTCTACTTTACGTTGTCCTTGGTGGAATACGAAGCTTGTCAGCTACATCGATGGAACTGGCCAGGTGTATGTAATACCGGTGTGGTGTCACGCAACATAGTGGAATCAACTACACTCCCCTTCTCTTGCACGTTGCCGTGTTTGATGCTTTGTGACATACGGTTGGCGGCATCCGAAACGGATTAGCCTGTCACAGTGACCGAAGCCAGAGGACGCCTGCGCTTCAAACCATCACCCCAAGTGGCTTGCGCTGCACCACTTGTGGTTCCACTCACACACCACGTATCCGGTGTAAACCCGAAGGAATAAGACCAGTAGGTGTGTGAGTGAGGCCTTTGTGTCCAGCCGGCCAATGCTGGTTAGCCAATTGAATGGATACTGTGATGGCGCTCACGTCTGTTATCTTCGTAAACGAGTGAGAACCAGTTCATCGAAAGCTTCCCTTGTGAGTAGTATGTTCCTTCAGCATATTTTCAAGAAAAGCCTCTTCAGGGGGAATGATTGAGCCAACAGACAGAACTCTGATGGTCAGTAAACAATACTCCCTATTGTGTTACTTCCATACCCAATACTGGCTAGACAATGTCGAAAACAACCTTTGCTCTCATGCCTAATCCAAGTCAAGTCAATTGGGTGCTTCACGCACCACGAGGGGTGGATTTTCGGTCTTCTTTTTGCATACATCTTCAGCAAACGTAAGACATTTGAATAAGTGTTCCTAGGTTACAAAATTGTTAGTACAGCTGTAAACCCAAGGACAAGGTAAGGAAAATGGCCGTAGCTATGATCAGTTGTGAAGAATATGTGTTGATTCACTTCTGAGGTTGATTCAAGAATGAGAGGGTTCGATTTGTGTAGAAGAGCGACAGAACGGAATAAGACGAGGTACGTACAAATAACTGTTTGTACAAGAATCTAGTAAAGGATGTGGAAACACTGGATAGGTTGCACCTGATAGGATCTGTTGAAATTTGTTCGCATACATCGAAATGATGAGAAATAGCACTTTGGCTGTATTTCTTGCGTTTTCAGGAAACCTGTTAACTGTTGCCGTATCCAAGAGAGTTCCCATCAAAAGGTACGCTTTTTTCGTGTGACTAACGGCGCCTTCCCAATTGCTAGCTGTGTGCATATTTGCCTGATCATGCAGCTTTTCGCAGCTGCAGTATGGGTCAACGACTGCTGGGTATTGATACCGTCTGTTTTTTCCAGCCAACTCGCAGACGTCCGCATGCTGTTTAATTGTAAGCACAGGCTCTACGTGGCTTTGCGGTCAACAGTAAAGACAAATTTTAAGAAATGTGGTCTCAATGAGAACTTAGCTTCATAGTTACCATTAAGTTGACTAATTTTCCCTGTTAGGTTAAAGCTAGTTTTCTCTTTTTCTTTCGAAAAAGAGATAGTGATGTCTTTTTTCGTGTTTCCCGATTTTCAAGACAGTATTCGTTATAGTATTGAGTAAAAGGTGGACAGAAGCAGTCGACATTGCTCACTTGACACGGAAAACAGACGGATCCCTTTCTCGACTTGTTGCTCTTTTATAAATGTGTATTCGTCTCTCTTAATCTCATGCTTAGGTGGACTTTCTCACGGATTCGGAAGACCTCCGTCTACCTAGATTCCAAATCCTGAGTACCACATACACTTAAGTGAAAAATTCCTTTACATAATCAACGTGAATTGAAAAAAAAGCAGCGTTTTCATTCTCGTATGTTGGCACCGAATTTGTCTATCTTGAGTGCGAACTGCTGTACCAAATCTTGTTTGCCCGCTGTTCATAAATATCGCATCTGCTGCTGATTATTGGATGATGAAACTGCAAGGCAGTCAGGCAATGACGTGGTCACAGGATATAAAAGCTTCAACCACTCCACTGGTAAGTGCTGCCTATCTAATCAGAGAGTTCGGGTCCATCCACACCACCGGCTGGAGACTGACGTGGCGGCGTGTTGTGGTCAATGACTGACTGTAAGTTCCTTGGCTTTTTTCTTTTTCTTAGAGTTCCACTGCTTTTCTTCCTTCTCTCCTTTTTCTCTCATGTACATTTCTACGTATTTTTTTACTCTGCTACTTCGTAGACTATTGTCAGAACCAACGACAGTCAGAGCCATAGTACCGGAGTATGGCTGAAACCCCGAAATGATGGTGATGAGGATCGAATTCAGGAATGAAGGAAGGCTCAATGATAACTAGATGACTTAGCAATGATGCAGTCATGGTTTCAACCCGTCAGGTCAAGGCAATAATACGTTCTGTGCACCTCAAGAGCTGAGTTTTCAACGCTGAGCATCCGCATCTCTGACAGATAATAAATAAGTGATTCAATAGCTTTGCACCAAGTAGAATAGTGAACAATCAGCTTTATTATCAACAAAAAGTTATCTACTTTCATGATCACTTCAAGAATAGAGATCGAGCTAAGTTGGAGACTAAGTACCTGCAAGTAAGTGCCTGTATCCGAGGTCCAACTGAAGTGTTAGAAAGATTCAAATAAGAAGGGTGAGTTGAAGTCAATGACATTTTTGTTGAAACTCTATCACACATTATGCTGTGAAGCGAGGCAACCATATCGACAGAAGACCAACGGAAAATTCCGTCGCTACATTAAACATACGTCTTCGATTTAGCGAACGGTGTAAAATTCCCAAACAGTAAACTTAATGTGGTGTGGTGTCAAGTGAACTGCACACAGATTAAACAAGCGAGGAATATAGAACGGACATGGTGGTTATATATAGCTGGGTTTTTGACTCTGATAAAAACCTCATTCGCCTAAAAAGACCGTGTCATTTTGCCACTCGTAGTACCTAGGCACACAAAACAGTGATGGTAAATGTTCGTGTTCGCATAAAGAGGTAGCTGTTAGAAACTTTCTTGTGTTACATACCTTTGATAAATGCAAACAACGCAATGATGCATTTGGCGATGATAGGACACAAACAAGATGCCGGCGTGGACCTCCTACCTGGTGAAAGACTGACTGATCTTGATTATGCTGACGACAAGGTGTTGCTGTTTGACAACTTTCAAGCGGCACAAACAACGCTATTTCGCGTTCTGCTAAGTACTTCGGAATGCGCTTTGCAGCCTCAAAATGCAAAGTGCTTCTGCAAGATTGTTGTGATTACGTAGATTTAATGTTAGATAATGAAGTCATGGAGGTTGTTGACCGGTTTGTATACCTGGGAAGCTGCATCAGCGGTGGTCGCGGAGGTATAGACACCTTGATATTGAATGTTTGAATATAGATGTAGTCATTTTTAGTGGTTAGGTTCCCTCCCCTTCTTTTTTCTTCTCTCTTCTTGCATAGGTTGCTTTTTTCTTCCTCGTGGTTGTGTGGCAGTTAAGCATCAGTGTGAACCACTGATGTATTGCTGTCTATGATGATGATGATGATATTACTACTTTGACGGTTTCGTAAGAACAACAAAGTGGAGCGTTTGGTGTTCACAGTCACGTTGTCTGTGTATGCCAGTTAGAAATATCGTCAAGAGCTGACGTGGAATAGATTTGCATCTTGTAAAACACGATCGCAATGGGGATGAGATTTGACTGCTAAAACCCACAAGCGTACTACCTGCTGGCAATGGCCGTGCGGTTTGAATCCTCAATTGTTTAGTACTAAACACCACCTTCGCCAGTTGATCACCTGACTTTTCGCGCTCCTTTCATTTTTGAGTTCATGTGTGGTCAGTGTGGCCCATCTTTGTTTTGTACTGTTCATTGTCGTCGAGTTTCGAGTCCATTTCATTTTTGTTGGTTTGTAAACGATCCCGAACTCGCCCTGAGTACCATTCACCATCTACGTAAGTGACACCATCAGGTGTGCAACTAGGCAACTTGTAAAGTGCCACTCGAAGGAATCATCATCGTTTAATTTGATGACTTATATTCACTGCCGGTTTTCCAGATGCTCTCCTATCGTCATCCACAGTAATATATTAGTGGTCAATTTTGGATGCTTAATTTCCATCATTGTTGGCATCTCTGAACTCTGAATCGGCCTATCACAGTGACCTTAGACGAAATACACAAGGATACACGTTACCGCAACGGGCCCGCACTGTACCACTTGTGGCTCCGCTGACACATCTCATATCCGGTGCCAACCTCAAAGAATACAACTGATGGACATGAATGGAGGCGCATTGTAATCCAGCCGGTCAGTGCCTGTTAGACAAACGGCAAAGAGAAAATGAACTCCTTAACTTTTGGAAATGGAAAAACGAGACTCTCCAGTGGTAAAATCTATGCTGAATAAACTGTCCGATATTAAGAAGGAAAGACAAAGGAAATCAGATGGCAGGGCGATTTTTACGGAAGTGGCCTAGATGCGTAGGAGTGGACATCAACGCATTTCATATGGCATTTGAAGAACAGATAGATTTAGATGACGACATCAAATAAAGTCTTGAGGACCGGACAGATCAAGTAGGCTGAATAATCAATGCAACGTGCTGCCGGAGCTCAGTTTATTGAAGTGTGCTGGAGTGTCCTTCGATTGGCTTGTGCGAATTAGAAACGTATGATCTAGTTGGCTTACCTGAGTTCAACATGATTGCTTCATCTCCATTGACTGGTGACCTACCGGTCCGAAGTGGTCAGCGCATCTGCGATTGTGCTCGCCACAGTGCCACACGGTCACACCACAGCGGCCCATGATGTCAACGGTTGTCTCCCTTTTGAAGTCGACCGCAAAGCTATTACTTATGTACTTGTTGAACGTCCGTCCGGGTCACAGTCACAACCATAGAGATAAATAGCCCTAATTTAAGAGTAAAGTAGGGAGAAGATGGACGGAATTCAGTTGGCAAACTCATAAATTCAATTACAGGATTTCGACTGCAACTTGAAAACAACCGTTCCTCATAACGCCACTAGCTCGTTAGGTCATGGAGGCGGAAGTGGAGTGTTTCGTCTGTCATTCATTAAGGGTGCATAGACTAAAACGATTTGCTCTTATGCTGAGAATGACGGTAAACCGGTTACCGTTCCGAGGACTACCTGTAGATTCCACAGCTTACTGTTGTAAGATACTCAGTCGACAACTGGTGACTGGAGTTAGGGAAATGAAATTGTACACCGCTTCCGTTCTCTAAAATGGGTATTTTGTGACCCATCTTACCTCTGACTGGAGACTGTGGGGGAGATGACGCCTAATACCTTTCAGTGACATGTGTCTTGCTTTCATTTGATTCATAAGTCTATATGGTGAATCAGAGTATTAAACAACGCAAGGAAGCTGTTATTTTGTAGATACTGTCTTGCTCCTACTTGCACCTCGGTCGTTTGTTCGCATTTTGTTGAATGTTTAGATTTCAAATAGAGATTCGTGTCAACTGAATGCAATACCTCGTAGAATTGGAGTTTCAAGTCATTTGGTATTTAGGCATCAGTACCACTCACTGACGTGTTGTTGTCGGCGGTGATAGGTAAGAACCCAGTGTATCTGATCCACTTGTCTGTATTGTCTAGCTAGTACTACTATTAACCTCTTGAGGTGCGTGAAAGGTTTTATTCTGGGCTTACATGTTAGATTGTTGTATCTGGGGTTGAATACCTATGTGCGCTTGTCGGCGTAACCCGTGCGTTTGTGTACAATATATCCACTTTTGAAAGATGAATATATAATTTTAATCTCATACCTTACCTCGTTTATTTATTCGACAGCTGTTCACCGTCGTCCAAAAAGTCAAGTGAGGCTCATGTTTGTCAGGAACGTGGAGAGACGCAACATCTATTGGACGATGTTGATTACTTGGTCGCTGGATTAGGAGATCTCAACCAGCCCAATACGCGCGCTCTAAGGTAAGTTGTATTTTGTTGTTTTGGTTGGGCCGCTGCAGTAATTCTAACTCTGGCTAGAGTCTTAGTTCGTTCGTGTTTAATCGTGTCATTTAGACTGAGGAGACAGACAGATAAGAAGTAATTGTTACCGGTGGTTCAGACGTGATTTGTAAATGGCAACCCATCAATCGTCGCATCACACATGGCAGTCCAGAAACAACAATCAGGCAGAGTGCGTAAATATAACCTGTTCGCGACGAAGATATCAACAAACGTACCTCGTTTGACCGTCATTGTTTTCGCCAGTCAGCCCTAAATCAAATAGGATGATTGTGGAAGCAACGCGGCCGTTAGTTTGCGCTTTTGCGGAACGCTCAGGACAGATAATCAGGTAACGTATCCCATGGTGATTGGGTAACGTACGCTGCATGCCAACTGAGGTCCACCTCGCTGGGTAATGTTTACCGGGACCACCAACAGTAGGATAAATTTTCTGAGGCGGTCAACCAATGAAGTATAAGGATCCTTACTAGTTTTTTGAATGAGGTGGATAAGCGCCATCTGCTCGATCGGGGACCTCGTGCGCACCCGAATCAGTGGTTAGAAACTCTATCCGAGACGGTACCGCGTCGTTGTCTGACCTGCCTGCATACACAGCACTTTTGGTTCTGTTTGACGTTGTTCAACCCATGTTTGCCTTTTTCTTCCGATATCTTTCACGTCACTCTTGCGGTGAGTGGCAGCTCGAGCCACAGTACCTTCAAGTTAGTCCTCTAGCTGTCGCAAGTGAATGATATATGCATAAGCAAATTCGCTCATTGAATGTCCAAAGAGAGTATTCTTGTCTGTGACTGTGTATACTACGAGAACTAACAGAAAATCCAAGTTTAACAGCTTATTTAGTGTTTACTGCTGTTTTCCGTTCTTTCTAGTATTTCGTAGTGGCAACCCTGCTGTACTCCGTTCCGACAATGTTTTTCGTATCTTCATCTTTTCACTTTAACGTGTTCGCTGTTATGCAACATACCACTGAGTCACGTGAACGGGGTACTGTTATTGTCACTCAAACCCATACAAGAGTGTTCATTGTGGCCGGAGTGTGAATTGGTGACCATATTGCTTTTGACTTGTTTTTTTACCGGTATATTATAACGTTCGTTTGTCCAACCAAAAGAAATGCAGATTTGTAAAGAGTAGGCAAACGTCAGACCCGCCCATGATGTTTGTGTACATTTTTGCTCTGCAACTGGTCTTAAGGAGTCCACGCTGTTATTGGTTGCTGTTTTCTGTTTGGTTGATTGTAATTTTCTTTGTAGTTATCTCCTCCATGTAGAAGACCAAGAGAAATACGTGAATCGGTCACGATCGTTTCGCATACGCTCATGCTATATGCGCGGTAGGAATTCATACCTAACTATCTCGAGTGTTCGCCCGAGGTCTCCAGCCTCTCTCTTCTCGTTCAAATTTGTAGATGACTTTATAAGAGGCTCATTTGAGAAATCATATGATCCCGATGTTGATTTACTATCCTGCGGCATGCGGATATCACCGTTTTACTCATCTATTGTGCCGAAAAATTGCGGACCACGCTAACTGAATAAAACAGCCGGAATAGATTGGAACGCGCCTCACGTTTTCAAGGCGTAAATGTTCTGCTTTAAATCCGAAACGTTCTCACGTCTGCCTTTGTCGTTATGGTGGGCCGTCTGCTCGAGACTGTAAATCGTTTCACCTACCTAAACAATTTCGTCTCGTCAACCTGCATTATTAGTGGTGAGATGTTAACGAGAATAGCGAAGATGTCGGTATTGCGCTTCGAGCTTTGTGCCATCTGGTCATTTTCATTGTTGTGATTACGTAGATTTAATGTTAGATAATGAAGCCATGGAGGTTGTTGGACCGGTTTGTATACCTGGGAAGCTGCATCAGCGGTGGCGGCTGAGGT
>LOND01002157.1:23479-47016 GCA_014220965.1 Paragonimus kellicotti | reverse complement strand
AAAGGCAAATTGAGGATCGGTTTTCTACAAACAAACAAACAGAGCATACCTCAACGGATTCATCGTTCCGCATCATACCAGACAAAAGCCGACAAACGTATCAGACGAACTTCAACAGGTCCAACAAGTGCCGCAGAAATGGTTGGGTTGAACTCTGTTTTCATTTTTGGGACCCGTTTTGGGGTTACGCGTTACTAAATGATCAGACGTGGATCGTCAAAGGATGTGATGACGTACTCGTCATCAACGTGGATGAAGACGTACTTAGATGTGAATGAGGACAGAGATTTCAACTCATTATTCGCGAATTTGGAAGCTCGATAAATGAGCGAATCAGATAAGGGGAGAACATGGAAGAATTAATTACACGAGCATACAGAAGGTTTACAGAACATCACACCGTTTTTCTCTTGATCAATGCAGCGTGGTTTTTTCTATCAGACCACAATTATCTGGCGCCATGCAGGAAATGTAAACACTGGAATGCAGGACGAACATATCACGCTTCAACTTAATTTGTTCACGCAAATAATCGCCACTTGCCAGCGCATAACTGCAATGTACATTGGTAACCCCGGAGGATTCAGACACTCGATTTTGCACTCGAATCTCTTTCGGCTTCATCAAAACATACGATGTTGTTCCTAAAGCTTTCGAAATGAAAAACGCAGCATTTGTTCAACGGTCCGCTTCGTTGCACGTCATCGCACCATGACGTGAACCAAATGCAGTTGCGAGCAGTTTGATCGTCGCATCGAAGCAGGCAAGTGCTCAACAATTTTGACGCAAAAAATTGCAGCCGATCAATTACAATGAATGATACATGTTTGGAGTGGGACAGTATGTAAACAAAGAGAAGTATATCCAGGACGTCCCCATACTTATTATACTGAGGATGTATGCATAAATACGGGACCCAAATACAATTGATGAATGAGCCACCATATATTGGCTTGAAAGTTCAAATTGGTAAACACGCCATTTTTAAGGGAAAGGGCTTTTCATAACTATCATTGTTTATCTGTTGAAACTTCCTTCTTGGTATTGTTTGACACGTTCTCATCTTCATCTGTACCCGATTGTTTTAATGAGGTCATTTCCCGTTGACTGGTGGCCTGTTTGTGAACACGTGCTTAGTTGCTCCATTTTGTACTCTTTGCTGGATAATTTGTGTACCCGGTTGATTCACATTCAAGGTGAGATAGTACCTTTGTTGTAATTTTATTAAACAGTACCGTATAAATTCCAATCCTTTTCGATCGCTTTTTCGACGTTTTTTGGACTTGGAAGATAGTCCCGTCAACCCGACCGTCTGAATAAGCGTTATTGGAATTGTCGAATACGCGTTACTGAGTGAATTACCCTAAATCGCCAGGAGCGATTACAACAGTACCACTGAACAAATGCATCAGATAATAACAAAAGCAAACCTCAATCGTTCGCGACGATAGTCTCGTCCAGCAAAATCAACAGTTTCTCAACAGGACCAGCAAGGTCAAAGGTCAGCCGTCACGCCAGTAAGCCAGGACAAGAATGGCTACTCGCGCCAAGAACAGTTAATGACACATTAGTTCAATAAAACAAAACGGGGTGGGTGAGGTAGTGGGAACAAGTGTCAGGTTAGTGGGAAAAATAGGGAATGCAAACGATGGGGACGAATTTTCTCAGTTCATGGATCAACAAATTTACGTCTGATGCCATCCCACCAGTCGCTATCAAGCAAGGAAGTGAGGATATACCGATCCTTTTACTAAATTTGTTCACACTATCACTTTTATCAAGCATATTCCCTCCCCAGTGGAAAAAGTCAATCATTATACCCCGCTACAAAAGTGGTTCAAGGCAGGACGTTAGTAACTATCGTCCCATCAACCACACATCAATCTGTTCGAGAATCGTTTGAAAGGATAATAAACAGTGTCCATTGTCGAGTTCTAAGGTCAGAAAACCTTATAAACCTTTCGCAGCACGGTTTCCTTAGTAAGCGCTCTTGCATGACATGTCAGTTGGAATTCATAAACCATATATCGATGTCCGCCGACGCAGGAAAATGCAGTGATCATCATACTCCCAAACTTGCAGGGCTACTGGTCGCGTTCCTCATGGGCGCTTGTTGATAAAAAATAGCATCTCTTGGCATACAAGACCTCTTGTACAGCTGGATTTCATCATATCTTGAAGGCCGAACCCAAACTGTCAGAATAGGAGAGCACTGTTCACCACCAAAACCAGTGACTAGTGGGGTGATTCAAGGGAGTGTTCTGGGACCATTGCTTTTCCTCATGTATATAAATGATGTATGCGATGTTATTAAACATGGCAAACCTTCTTCTGTTTGCTGACGATATCAAAATCGTCTACACATTTCGACAGCCCAGCAACCTCGTCTTCTGTCTACAAAATATACGACAGGACCTAGCATCATTGGAGTCGTGGTGCAAAACATGGCTCATGACGTTCTCAGCAAACAAGTCAAACATTATCACTTATGATTTACAACGGAACGTCCTGGTGACGCTACTCTTTCTTATGTATATAAACGACATATGTCAAGTTATCAAGCATGGCAAACTATTCCTATTCGCTGATGACATCAAACTTGTCTACACTGTTCCTCCTGGCGATCTCAGTTCTAATCTAATCTAGAAAACATACAGAAGGACTTCATGTCATTAGAGTCTTGGTGTCAAACTTGGCTGATGAAATTTTCAGCCAATAAATCCACCATCGTTGCACATGGTTGCCATATACCAGAGGACTTTATAAAGCTGGATGGCCATAGCATTCCAACTTCCAACTCAGTCCGCGACCTGGGTATACGTTACTCAAACTCATTCAATTTCTCAGAACATATCTTTCCTAGTAGGTAAAACTAGACGAACGATTGGTTACATTAAGCATTCATTCTTCCTTCCTGCAGCTCGACTACACCTTTATAAACTATGCGTACGACCCCAACTTGAGTACTGCACGTTCATATATTGTCACCTGCGCAAGTCTGATAGGCTAGCTCTGGAAAGTCTCCAACGTGCATTCACGAAAGGTTTACTAGGTTATCCGTCTTCTCTGAACTACAGAGAACGCTGCCAAACGCTTGCACTCGATCCACTTTGGCTACGGCGACTCAAGCTGAACCTTGCACTCATGTATAATCTAGTTTATGGCAATAAATTCACTGTCAACTTCGCGATCCGCTTACAACATGGCCCAAAGTACAACCTCAGGAACAAAGAATTTACTTTGACAGCTTTTAACTTCCACAAAAATTGCGTTCAATTTTTTTCCAAGTGAAATATTCCTACATTTGGAATAAACTCCACATGCAGTTAGAGCCAGTAAGAATATACACCAATTCAAACGAAGCTTAGAAACCTTCCTGACATTACCGAACGTCATGTCCATTTTCAAACTGCCTGCATGAAGACGATATTTTTGAAAACGGACCTAATAACATCTGAGTGGAAACCCTGCGTCGCGTGATACAACGTCTCGTACACTTCGAGCAGATCAAAGTTATCAATTTCACCATCGGATGTATTATCTAGATATCGAAGCTTATTACTTCATACTTAATGATAACCAACTGTGTGTGGTTATTGATCACTATGCAAAAGCTGTGCACGCTAAAACTGTTTGGAAAAAAGTACACTTAGCCTGTTCGCCTCATATGATTACATTCAAATCTCGCGTTACCACCCATACTTCCTATCCTCATGGATCACCTGGCAATCTTTCTATCTTTTTAAACATTCTTTCCATTCTATATCTCGGACGTGTATACCAAATCGACATCAGAATTCGGCTGTAATCATATACTAGAAAGGGCTGTTAATCAATCTCTTTCCGCGTTATACGATAACAATTGTTCGCTAGTGCCATATATTTTATTAGCTAACACAGAATTATGAATTTTATATAAAAGGTTTGGCCAGAAAATCACATATTCCATTATTCGTCATACTTCACATGACCATTTTACGTTCTTCCGTTTATCACGTAATTTCGCTTTTCATTCCTGATTCCACAACTACATCTGACGCGAGAAAACATTCCACCACGTCCGGACACTCAAAATCCCGTATTGGTTGGACAATTCGCGAGGTCTGCGAAATTCCGTCGATTTTGAGGACATAACGAAGTCCAGTTCAGAGGACCGCCCATTTCTCCGCAAAAGTATAGGCTTCCCTATCTTCCCTCATCGCAACAAAATTTTCTGCATATTTTTCCGGAACCATCTACATCAAATAATGGCGAAATTCTTCGACTGTTCATTTTCTCCATCCTCAGATAACCGATTTCTGGCATGACCTTGACTATTAGGTCAGTGGTAACCTTGTGAAGCAAAAATTGATGTAACTACTCAGCATTTTCATTGAACATGGGAAAATTTTGAAACTATCATTTCAGACGCGTGTGTCCCAGATGCTTTTCATAAACTTGGATTTTTCTCTCTTACTATGTCTGTTTCGTTATATTATTCGCGAAACTGGTGTATTGTACAATTATTAATTATGTGTATGGTGTGCATTTATGCATGTCGCGTTACAATGTGTACATTGATCACGCTCATCTGAGCGTGTTTCTCACAGATGCGTTGAGAAATATACCATTATTATTATTATTACAATACCCGATGGTTTTGTCTGACTAAGTGATCAAGATGTTGACGCCGTGACATCCGTCGAGGTCCAGGAATATGGTATTCGGAATTCTTCAATTTCTCTGACCAAGTACGTCTTCAGGTGGCAAAAACTAAAAGGATAATGAGCTATATCAATCATTCGGTCGACCGGCTGCGAAGCTGGCTGTACGTAATGTGTGCTCCACTTGGGTACTGCAGCTATAATCACTGCCACCCGCGTAACTCTGATAGGCTCGTGTTAGAAAATTCCCAACAACAGTTTATCAAAAGTACATTAAAATATTCATCCTCACTCGCCTATAGTGAACGCTGTCGATCACTTGGTATTGATCCACTTTGGTTACGAAGACTGAAGTTAAATCTTACACTTCTGTATAAACTGATACACTCGGACGCCATCACTACAGCGTTCGCCGTTCATTTTCAACACAGCTCCCATATGGTCCAAGAAATTAAGTTTCCACTCTACCAACTTTTCCAGCTCGAAGTAAGATAGGCGCCACCTTCTTTGTTGCAAAATATTGCTATATTTGGAACAGACTTCAAAATAACTTCAGAGAGAGTAACAACGTGCGGCGTTTCAAAGGGGTTTAGATAACTATCTTACATCATCAAACATAGTGCCTATGGTCAAACTTTGGGTATCCTCTGATGAACTTCATTAAATGTGGTCTAGAGAACAATCAGCTATCAGCCACATGTAACATGCATACCCATCCCTACTATCAGGCTCCCATTTCAAAACAGCTTGCATGAAACTGTTTACTGCGTCTCCACCGTTTACTCACACCCCATCTAGCATTTGATTCATTGCGTACTCACGAAACCGCATCGTTTCATTCATGTGAGTCATTGTGCACGCATTGCTCAGAATGTTGGACAATATAAAATGGAAGCTTATGGTAGATTTAGTCGGATAAGTTTACACAAAGCTATACTTAGATCAAAAACGGAAAGAAAAAACAGGATTATAACTCACATATTATATGTATGCCCATTCGTAATAACCTATTCACCCTGGTAAGCCATCAGGCTATAATTATTGGTATCCGATATTGACGGTTTACTTGACTAGCATACAAAACTCTCCGAAGAAAACAGGGGGAAAACTGCTGCCACGTTCACCTTACAAAATTGAACTTGAACCCCAATTCACACCTTGCGCTGTCTTACCTGCCATAAACCCCATTCGTTCACAACCAATTACCGTTTTGTGCTACGAAATATGGATTCTAGCTTGAACACTGACCCTATAAAACAAACTAATGCCAAAACTTCGTACGGAATTTTGATTATCACGTGATAATCATTCTAGAAGTAGCTGCTGGTTACCCAATCCTCGTGGAATACTATAACAATTGCCTAACAATATTATCTACTCCATTTTTGAGAAGGACAAAAATAACAATAACGCGCAAAATTTGTCAAGAAAGTATCGAATATATATTGTTCGTCATATTACGTGATCGATCCATATTTCCGCACTTGAGATTGTTTTCTGCTACAAACATCCGTTATGCGAGGAAAATTTCCGCGATGAATGGACGTTAGAAACCCCGTATTGACCGAGCAGTTCGCGAGATTTTCAACTTTTTGACGTTTTCGAACAATCGAAGAAGTCCTGCGCTGGAGTTTGCTCAATTCTTCGCCAGATTTTGGAACTTTCCGTCCTCCCTCACCCAAGCCGAGCTATTTCAACAGTTTTCGACACTAATTTCTTCAACTGACAGCGAAATCCTTCGAAGATGCATTTGCACGTGTCATACTTTTGTGAACCGCAACCCATTTCTCTCTGATTATGCTTTCTTTGTCAGCAGATTTCATGTTTGTCTTATAATGTAACCATTTGTTGCTTTGTACCGCCTGTAATTATCTGTCATGATCGCGCACATCCGAGCGTGTCTCTCACGAATGCGTTGAGAAATATATATTATCATCAATAACCGTCGAGTGGCAGCAGAAGAAAAACTGTAAGCTTGATGTTTTTCAGTCAGCGCATATGTTTGTTTGTGCGACCTCGTGATACGAGTATTTTTGTATGTTTAGGATATTCGCGGATTTTCCTACATATGCTACTTTCGAACGGGGTGAAAAAACACTGGGTTCTCAAGTTTCCGTGAGTTCCTGCTACGCGAATAAGTGTTAACGGCCGTCAAGAAGCGGGCGTATTGTACGTGGAGATAATGCACGGTTGGCGCTGTGCGGATTACTCGTCTGCCTTTTGAATTGCGTTCTATAACGCATGATTGGTTTGAACCGCAGTGTCATCTTTGAGGAAAAGTGAACTAAGGTGGCTTCTCATGTCATTACGTTCAGCCTGACTGGAGGTCCTAAATTTACACCATTTGCTGGTTGTTGTAACTAGTAACAGGTAAGATCAGAGGTAAACAAAGCGTGGTCACTATGTCCGAGAAGCAGTTTGATGACCACACTGCCTGCCAGGTGGTCCGCATTAGAAGCAAATAGTTCAAGTTCGAGTTGTGTATAAAGTAAACAATTTTTATCTGTCAACCGTTCAAAGTAATTGCATTGGAATGCCAGAGAAATGCGGCCAGAACTGCAACTTTCCAACTTGGAAGAAAGGAATTTATAGAATTTTGACGATCCGTTTTCTATTTGTCACAGCCCGTATTGGTTATCAGAGTAATCAGTATACGTGATAAAATAAAAAATAGAAATAAGCATAAACCGTCAGTGGTCGCCAGCACACCTGATATTCACCGCACACCTTTAAACTACCAACAGGAAGTGGTTACAACAGAGATAGATAAGTGGTGATCCACACTCGTGTGGAAGCATCGACTTAGCACTTCTCCGTTTAGCAAGCAAAGCATATGTGATCGTGAGGATGAGGAAATCCTTGAAGAAAAAGAGGGCCAGACGGTCGAACCCGCCAAGCAAGTTGCCCCAAGCGGCTTGTAGAAATGAGAGAAGAGGCATTGTCCTATTCATCCGAGTCTCTTTAATGGATACGTTTAGATAATTTCGTATTGCAGCCAGCCAAATCAGGTGCCTAGGCGTCCAAAAGTACCAGCAGCTTCTCCACACCAGCTACAAACTCAAAATTCCCCACCCTGGGATAACCGAAACAGCACGTTTCCGTGGGCCGGCTCCCTCATGTTCCGGTGCAGGGCACGTTCTACCGATCCTGGGAACGCATTCTGACAAACATCATTCAAATCAACAAGATCACTTGTAAATGCTCGTCATCCAGCAAAAACTAAAAGCATGGAAATAGCTACACGTGATTCACGTCCGAATGAATGGACATTCGAAGGACTGATTCTATCTCGAGATGCAAACCAAAACCGACAAATTATACCCAAATAATACCCGCACCGTCCCATTTATTACCTCAACAGTGAATAATTTTGTGGTTATTCTTTTGGTACCATCAATAAAGTTATACTTCCCGATGACCGAACTTGTTATTCACGCCACAAAGTGGTTTGAGAATCAGGAGTGTGGCAATTAGTATATTCTGTAAACTGTACTGATTATCTTTGCATGTTTATTTTGTTTCCGTTGAACTTTATCTATATTTACTGGAATGACCGACCGCCTGGATGAATTAGCCGTTCACAGCCTAATTCACGAATACGTCGAATTGTCTTATCTTTGTACTCTATGGTGTTCACATTTTGTTGCCTTGCATCTTTGAATCCACGGATTCGCAAGTGTCGTTTATGTAACGTGGTCTGACCATCCGGACAGTATTCTCTCATACGTTTCGATTCGTGTCCACGTACTTCCCTGATGTAAAACCAACGGGAAGACGCGGAAAACTTTCTTGTGTAACGTACTTTCATCGTGGTTTCCGACCACAAGTTTTCCTTTTATGGCCCATTTTATCCATACACAATAACAATTTTGAAATCAGTTCGTCGGCCGTCCACTGGGCATATCTTGACCACCGAAGCTGATTGAACCTCGGAATGGGTTCAAGTCCATTTCTGTCCGGTCATGTGTATACCTCTGTGTGTAGGGGCATTCCAGTTCTCGAATATACGAGATGCACCCTGGACCTTAGAGACGGAGTCGGATCTGAAGGCCGAAATTTCCACATGTCAGTTTTTTACTGCTCTAAGTGTATATGGCAGAAGTGATTTGTAGACATGCGAATTTGTGCCCTTCTCTAATCTGTTTTTCTTCCGAACGCGTCTTCTGGAGTGCCTGTAGTTGATGCTAGCCATTAACACAGAAGCTCGCAACTCGCGGTCCACGAAAATACTCCCTGAAACTGATTTTTGAGTAGCGGAAATCCATGTAGCCGTCAGCAATGCCTCCATTCAGGCGGATTTCAGGTGCAAATACTAAAAGAAGAAATGACTCCGCGTTGTTACCATCCAGGCAAAATGTGGGTTCTGCGGCCTCTCAAGCCGTGGCTAACTTTTCGGATATTTCTCAGCCGTAGGTGAATAGCGCAACGTACTTCGCATGTCCCATGAACCGCATCGTTGAACCACTTGGTCCGTAAGGAGTGAAGAGGTGTGGAATGAGCCTCAAGCGGCCTCTTGCGTGATACTCAGAATCCACCTCATCTTTAGGGGTTTTGAAGAGCAGCTGGTAACTGCATTGTCAGATAAAAACGAAAGTGGTGTTGGTGCTGCGAGACAGTCGTGCATGACGTCAGTGATACTACCGTAATCACAGGAGGTTGATCCACTCGACTGTACTCTGGCATTCATATATACAGGAAATTTTCTAGCGAAGTTGATGAAATTACCTGAATATCTAAGCTAACAAGACACACAAGGAGGACTTATAACAGCTGGTCGCATTCATCTCACTTTTCTCATATATGTCGGGCAGCGAAAATCATAACAATCGTATTACGACTCGTGGGAATTCTACACTGTTGCTTGAGAACCCCGGCTTCCAGGAATTTCGCGTTGGGTAGATTCAACAGTCCTCTCTCAAACGTTCCAGCACGGTTCAGCAGGCCGATGATTCAGTAATTGTTGGTGTTTCGCGTAGTACCGGTACATTCAAACAAAAGCATTATCAGAAGATCCTTGAACTCCTTAGAAGCCCGCCCTTGTCTTCGAATGAAGTAAACTACCTGGAGCAAACCACTTTCCAAAACTTGGCCACTAAGGTTTGAGAGCTTCCCTAGCACCCCACATTCACCTGCAGTCTCTTCGTTTTTAAGTTATTGAATAATCCTCTGCAACTGTACTTAATTTGGAGCAAGATCAAGTAAAACCTTAGCATCTCGCTGTAACAAACTATTCACGGTCACCTAATAGGTGCTAGTGGGTTGGTTGATTGGGCTGCCAGAGCGGTTGCGACAGACCTTTGTGGTGTTCTTTGATTGTGGGTAAGAAAGTCAAAGAGACCGTCAATCGCTGTCTCGGCTGACTGGATGTTTGGAAAAAAATTCACCCTGGTCGAATAGTGAAACTCCTTGTGTTGCTGATAGTCGTCGTAATCCCGCATCAACTCACCTTGACCATTTCGCTAGTCGTCCCAGGTCCTGCGAAGTCGTTGGCTGAGTCGACCGGACGTATTGCAGAGCGTGGATCTTTTAACTTGATTGCATGCGTACATCATGGGAGCAGCAGTCACTTCACTATTCTCTCACTCTGAACTGAAGATAACACCCTGTTGTCGTCGAAATACTTTAAGGGCTCCTGACATCGGATATCTGTAGTCATGATGACTGCTGCTGTGGCCTGTTTCTTAAGGTGCTTTCACAAACTGTCAGAAATGGTGAATACGGCAGCGTCTTTGGGATGAATGGCAATTGCATACTGAATTACGATCCTCCATTCTAAGTCTTTCAATGTTTGGAAGTTTAGTTTCTGCTGCACTCCAACTGATTCACAACAACCGGGCTTGAAGTTAAGATTAAAAGGGCCTGTGAAGAACGGCGTACGACCTTTGCTGCGATCATCACCGCGCATCGCTCACGTGGTATGTATTAAGCGAATATCGCGATGTTGCACGTTCACGTGGCCGAACAAATGACGAGGGTTTTTCGTTGGTAAGTCTATGCCGTGATATCGGTTTTATTAGCCACTCAACAACCCTTGTGCGTGATAAAACGTAGATGTCCACCTTAGAAATAGTCATCGGTTACGCAGTTGTCAAGAAACTTGATAGTAGATATTTGCCTGCGTTAGGTAGTTTGTCAACTAGCACAAAAACCTTACTGTCGCATAAAAGTACTCGTTAAAAAGCTATATATTGCAATATTCGTTATTATCCACATGAATAATCTACGTTTTCCTATTTAAAACGTGGATTTGTGCCTCCTTCTTGCCCCCACAAGTATCTACTACGCGAGGAAATCTTTTGCGACTTTCGTGCACTCAGAATCCCGTATCGACTGAAAGATTCGCGAAGTTTTCAACTTTTGGACGTTCTTAAACAATCAGCGACGTCCTACGCAGGAGTCTGATCATCTGGCCGTCATAATTTAGTGCTTCCCTTCTCCATCGTCTCAACCAGTTTAATTCAGGATTTTTACGGCTTCACATGTATAAGATAATAGCGAAATCCTTTGACGATTCATATGTGTCACCTTCTGAACGCTATTTCTGATGTGACCTTGTCACTTAGCTCAGTCGTGACCTTGTAAAGAGTAAAGCAACGCAACGCCACTGTTGATTTGATTGAATCTTCGCGAGCGATTCAACGACGTAATCGTCTTTTGAAAGACATCTTCTGAAGCATGTGGTTCACTCTATTTTGTAGTGCGTGCGTTAAACTGTTCGCAATCTGGAATTCTTTTCAACCTGATCACGTCCCTTTTGCTGCCGGAATTTCGTATTTTATAACTACCTGCTTTTATAGCTTGAAGTCATCTGCAGTGATTGCATTCACACAAGTTTGTTGCTCGCAGGTGCACTGAGAAACACGCGCTATATGTTTTCCCGGGAACGCATGTAATCATGCTTATAGATGAGAACATCCGTTTCATGCTCAGTAACATAGCCGAGCTAAACATCACTATACAACTTCAAGAATGGGTCAACTTCAGTGAGGTCACGCTGAAGGCGGTTTGGTAGCGTGGGAAACTTGAAGACAGTGTTGCCAGAATAGAACTTTTCCTTTGCTGCCGCGTAAATCGTTCTGTGCGTTGCAGAAGGCGTGGCGGAGGTGTTATTACGTAATTTGACTGTCCGCGTCCGTGTGCGCTGGTTTATTTATTTGAATGTTTATACGAGTAGCCCTGTTGCCGGACGCAACTTCAGTTTCCTGAAGTGATTTTGTCAAGTCATTAGGTGTGATATTCGCCTACCCATCAGTAGTCCTGCCGTTGAGGTTGACGTTTATATTGTCAGCCCCTCAGCAGCTTTTTAAAGGGTCTCGACACGCGTTAAATATTGCTTTCAGTGTTTTTAACTGATTAGGGAACATCTTTTCTGTGACCCCAGTCTACACAACACCGTGGGCTTTGCAACACTCGTTGAACCATATCTCGGTTTAACCTTCCCCAATAACGTACAATTATTAGCAGTCCGCGTGCTGGCTCCTGTTTGCATTTCTTTTCACTCTGTCGTGAAACTGTCTCCTCTGGTCTAGACTGAAGCATTTCAGAGTACTTCCCTTGGTGCGCAGACCTCGGAATCAGGAGTAAGCAAACTGGTCTCACCTAGAACAAACTGGTAGAGGTTGTACATTAGTTGCACTCGAATCCGCGAGCTAACGACGACTGGTCTGTTAACTGTCACCAGTTGATTAGCTACAGGATAAACTGACCTTGGGAGAAAACCTTCATTAATGTTAACGCATTTTCTTCGGTGTATTACGTATTACCAAATGACAAAAGTTGCTCGAGATCTGCTAGGCCATGCAAAAGCCGAGTAAGTTTAACACTCCTGACAAGAGATCACATGTCGAAGTTGAAGCGTTCAATCATAACCCTAACAGGACGACGAATTATCCCTTATTAGCTTCGATAAAGTTTTATCTTTCCTCCACCGATTCGTCTACTCTCGAAAGCTGGGCTGTTTTCGGAGGATATACCCTGTTACAATTCAACAACTTAGCGGGACCAGTTTGCTTATCATTATGCTTTTCCGGAAATATGCTTAAATTTCGTTTTAACACTAATATGTACACGATATCCGCCTCGCTTTACGGAAACAAAACTGCTGACCGACGGAAGAGGACACGCATCACACTCATTTCTAAGATAGGAACAGCCAGTTTCTTTCAAATGTCATGCACCCTTGAGAACTTGAAAGATGCTTGATGACATACTTAGGTTCAGCTGGATAAGAAAATGAATGTCTCCGATTCTAACAGTTTGCAAATCGTTGTTAACGCCCAACACAATACATCTTCACATCTCCAGTTCAGTACGACCCAGGGTAAACGAACATCCGTTTGCATATGTCTCCTAGTCTAAGGTGATGCACTTGAACTCGTTGTTTCGTAGACGCTGTTTTCAGCTGCGTAAGAATTTGAGATTCCACTTTTAACTTTCAGGCTCCTACGTCCTTACTTTACCAGTTAGGGCTTCTTTACCTGATTGGGCGCTTGGGCATCATCGTCACTTATCATCGGATCTGGAATTCTACATGCTGTAGTCATCTACCCTTTCCTATTTTCAGACTATGCCACCTTCATACTGGTCGCCAATCACGTTTTCAATCAGGGAAATTACCCAACTGAGTTCCTTTTTCCAATCTGCTGGATGGGGTGTTGAGGCCGTCAAGTTGCTTAGCGTCTCACGGCTTGTTTATTGACACACTCGGATGTATTAACATTTTGTTTTCGACCGCGCAAGAGAGTCGGTATGAAAAACTTTGAATACATGCTCGTCTCTACACGAAAAAGCTTGACACCAAGCTTGTCATCCTCCTGTTAAGTGTCTGAAGATAACCGTGAGTAACAACGTGAAGCGATCACTTCGTGTTATTCGCTTTCGTCAGATTCCAAAAGATACCATCTTGTGTCCCGCGTGTAACTTCTGTCTCCATTTCACACCACTCAGTCATCCGATTTAACGGGACCTGCTTTCTTTTAACAGAACGTATCACTCATCAATTTCGTTCAGTAGTTTACCGCTGAAGGGCGTTACACTTTTTCCAGATCCTTAAAACATCAATCAGGTTGCAGCGACACCCTCTGGAAACAATCGTTGAATTTTTGTTTCTCAACATTTTACAATGTGCCAACAACTTTCAGCAAAATTTTTATTGAGCTCAACACATACCCCTCATTCTGATCTTTTCGAATGCATCTTTACACACTTCATTGAATCCCGGCACAAACGGTTGTCTGCACGCATTCGACCTTACTTCCTCATATGGCTTATTCAGCTCGATGTCTACGTGAGTGGGAAGTTCTCTTTCTCGAAATAACTACAAAACTGAATCAACAAGTGTTTTCGTAACTGTTATTGACTGTGACTGTTTACCCTGAAGCTTCCATTAACCAAATGATATTAACAGTTGCAGATTTTTCAAAGTCTGCCGTTACGGTTTCCGGGCAAGTGTGCTTGGTCCATGTCATCGCAGATTGTTGGCTTGTTCAACTCCAATTTCCCAAGTTCAGGTTTTCACTGGTCCCAACCTGTGCTCCATAATTTACAGTTTCATCTATATTTGTTTGTTTCTTTTAACATACAGATATTTCTCACTAACTTATGTTCAGCTAGTCGTGAGGATAGCCACCTGACTGTTGAACAACGATACATGTATTAGGTAGGTAACGTTGAATCATCTGTTCAGTACTTACATCCAACCTCCTTATCGGTTCCCTCATGGAGTGTGACACCCTGTTCATCATCGTTTTGTCTCGCTAACCGTATTATTCTACTGGCCGCGATAAGATTACTTTTGGACAGTTCAATCCGTCGTCTGAACACTTCGAACCGCCTCTCGTTTCTTGTTAATCCCTCATAGCATTCATTTATCAAATGAGCACCTCGCTCTCTAATAAGCCTGTCCCAAAGTGGCTTATTGCTGGTGTAACGATGAAGTTGTCTTTCGTACACTCTGCAACTTGTACGTTATTATCACTCCCACTCTGATTGTGGCGTCATTTTGGATTGCGCTCGTTACGCTGAAGTTTTGGTTATTTGATATAACGGATTATTCATGCTGTTGGTCCTGCACAGATCGGGATTCGGCGAAAATTGAAACTAACACTTACGACTATTTGCCTTCTGATTATTCCATTCGATGCCGTACTAAACAATTTTCGTTTCCGACGTGTGCAACCTGTGATACACTCAGAGGCGGATTTACCAATGTCACGCGAGATACTTGGCGTTGTTCATTTCTTCCATCAACATTGGTCCGTCACCTGCAGATGCAAGTGAAACGTGGTCTTTTTGGGTGCGCTTCGCCAACCTCGCCCGTGAACGCACAGAATCAGCGGTGGAAACTGTGTAGTTTGCCGGTACGTGGTTAAAGATTCTTAGAAATTGGACAAGACCACTCGGGCGCCAAATGTTTTCCAAGTTTTCGTGAAATAGCGGACCGCTCATTCGTGTCTGAATATGTAGTTTTGTGAATTACACTCCTTCCGCTTTAATGTAAAGAATCGACCGTATTTGAAAATCGTTTTTATTATCGGTTTGTTGCAATAAAACCCGCACGTTTTTCGAGCACACGCACGAAGTTAACCTTCATCAGAGACTTCGCATAGCAAAATTATTTACTGACATTTTGAGGATGGAATGCACGTAATCTACTTTACCGGGTTGTTCAGTTCCTTGCGAGTATGAAGATGTACAGGAAATCGTAATTCTGGACCATACTGCGTTTGCACCGCTTTCCGTGACATGTTTCAACGCTGAACTTCCGCGTTTACGGGTGAATTATCCGTCCGAACTGTTTATATGATATGTGTCTGCTTGGGTATATCAGGCAGATCTTGGTTAACTGAAAATATACTTTTTTCAAAACATCCGTCAGAGACATGTTCGAATATGCGCGGTCACGACAGATAATTACAGGCAGTACAAAGCAACAAATGGTTACATATAAGACAAGCACGAAATCTGCCGATGAATGAAAGTGTAGTGAATCAAAACACTATGTAAAGCTTGAACACGAAAAAGAAGCAAAATGTAATGAAAACAAAAGAGACTGACTCACAGTAGTTCGTGAAGGTGCGTTGGTTTAGGGTTCCACTACACCGAATGAGATATCCAATGGGTACAATCTGCCGTGCTGCTCCCAAAGGAATTTGACGTTACCACAACGATAATTTTTGACAACAGGTAAACACGGAGATGTGCTGAAATAGACGGTGGATTCCGTTAACCTTTAACTCTCCCAAATTCTGTACACAAGTGACGCTGAACGCAGAGAGAACGCAGGGCTCGCGACCTTGGAGATGAAATTTTATTTGTGATAATTGATTCAGTCGATTCACATGATTTAAACATCGAGTGTAGATGTGAAATTGAGAAAGGCGAAAAGTGTGAAGAACAACGAAAATTATAAAGTACAAAATGCTTTACAAAACGCTACAGAACTCCCCCCTAGAGCGTTAATTAGGGTATGAAACGCTCGAAAAGAATATGTGACATTAGTTTGTATAGTCTGCAAAACGAGGTTTGTGAGATCGTCCGGATCGTGCTTCTGGTGGGAGGGGATAAAAGGGTTGTATATCGTCAGGAAGGAGCGGTGGAGTCCGAAACTGTTTGTGGTTTTGTGGAATGGATGTGGTTAGGAAGAGGTGGATGGGACGAGGGTTTAGTCACGTCAGGAGGAGGAGGTAGAGGCAAGTCTGAAGGATCCACATAGGCCACTTTTAAGCGGTCGACTTACTGAATCACGAGTGCCGTTACGGTTGATAATGAAGTACTTGTCTTTGCGTTCAAGCACTCTAAACGGACCGTCATAGGGAGGCTGTAGGGACTTCTTTTGAGCGTCAGCTCTGATAAACACGAAGGGGCAAGTACGCAGGTCTTCGTGTACTTGACTCTGCCTCGGTGTGATCCTCGTCGGGATGGGCTTCAACTTGTGCATGTGCAGTTTCAGACGGGTGACGTACGACGTTGGGTCTATCTCACCAGCGGTTCTAGAATCCGTAAACATTTCACCTGGCAGGCGTAAGGTGCTGCCGTAGACAAGTTCAGCCGGGGTGCAGCCGATGTCTTCCTTGATGGTGTTACGGATGCCAAGCAAAATGAGCGGTAAATTTTCTGACCAGTTGGAACCAGATGTCGTAGCAAGGATGGCGGCTTTAAGTTGACGATGGAAACGTTCCACTAAGCCATTTGACGCTGGGTGATAGGCGGTTGTTCGGAAGTGTTCACAGCCGAGTAAGTGTTGCAGGTCGCGAAACAGTGTGGATGTGAACTGGGAACCGCGGTCAGTGGTGATGGAAGCAGGTACACCGAAGGAGGATACCCAAGTTTCCACAAACGTCCGTGCGATGTTCTCGGCTGAGATGTCGCGTATGGGCGTTGCTTGCGGCCAGCGTGTGAAACGGTCAATGCAGGTCAACAAGTGCGTAAAGCCGTTCGAAGGTGGAAGTGGGCCAACTATGTCAACGTGAACGTGTTTAAAACGGGCGTCCGGTACACTAAAAGTGCCAGGCGTGGTGATGGTGTGGCGGTGTACCTTACTTCGTTGACAGGACAGACAGTGTTTGGCCCATTCACGTAGATCCTTGCGCATGTTCGGCCAGACGAAACGGTCTGATCAGTTTGACCGTGGAGCGGATGCTAGGATGGGAGATAGAGTGGAAGTGGCTGAAAATGTTTCGCCGGTAGTTACAGGGGACGTAAGGTCGAGGTTTACCGGTCGAGATATCGCAGTGGATTTTAGATTTGCAATGCAGGAGTGGCAAGTGAACGAACTTCAAGGATGGATGAGAGCGTAGCTGATTAAATTCTGTATCGTTTTGTTGGGCTGCCGCCATGGCTTCCAAATCGATGGGAAACGCGGATAAATGGTGGATATGCACGCGAGATAAAGCATCTGCAACCAGGTTGCTTGGACCATCGATGTAGCGGATGTCCGTCGAGAACTGGGAGAGAAAGTCTAAGTGGCGGGTTTCTCTCGGGGAGTATCTGTCTGGGGAAGTGTTGAAAGCGTGCGTTAACGGCTTGTGGTCAGTGAGGATGGTAAACTGACGTCCTTCTAACACATGTCGGAAATGCTTGACGGCGAGGTAGATAGCTAGCAGTTCTCTGCCGAAGGTGCTGTACCTCGTTTGAGCAGGCTGTAGCTTCCGGGAGAAAAAGGATAATGGTCGGATTTCATTGCCGATGACTTGCTGCAAAACAGCGCCGACGGCAGACTGAGATGCGTCGGTCTTTAGAACCAACCGTGCATGTTCGTCAGTACTCAGATAGCCAAGGGATGTGGCGTTTGCCAGGGCCTGCTTGACGGATGTGAAAGCGGCGGTGGCTTCTGGGGTGAAGACGAACTTTTTGGGGTTACTCTGCAGCAAATCGGTAAGTGGCTTAAGCATGTCGGAGCAATTGGGGATGAAGCGACAATAATAATTGACAATCCCCAAAAATCGACGTAGGCTTTTGATAGACTGAGGCAATGGATAATCCGAAATAGCGTTTGTTTTCTCCGTTTTACCATGTTCACGCGAGATACTTGGCGTTGTTCATTTCTTCCATCAACATTGGTCCGTCACCTGCAGATGCAAGTGAAACGTGGTCTTTTTGGGTGCGCTTCGCCAACCTCGCCCGTGAACGCACAGAATCAGCGGTGGAAACTGTGTAGTTTGCCGGTACGTGGTTAAAGATTCTTTAGAAATTGGACAAGACCACTCGGGCGCCAAATGTTTTCCAAGTTTTCGTGAAATAGCGGACCGCTCATTCGTGTCTGAATATGTAGTTTTGTGAATTACACTCCTTCCGCTTTAATGTAAAGAATCGACCGTATTTGAAAATCGTTTTTATTATCGGTTTGTTGCAATAAAAGAACCCGCACGTTTTTCGAGCACACGCACGAAGTTAACCTTCATCAGAGACTTCGCATAGCAAAATTATTTACTGACATTTTGAGGATGGAATGCACGTAATCTACTTTACCGGGTTGTTCAGTTCCTTGCGAGTATGAAGATGTACAGGAAATCGTAATTCTGGACCATACTGCGTTTGCACCGCTTTCCGTGACATGTTTCAACGCTGAACTTCCGCGTTTACGGGTGAATTATCCGTCCGAACTGTTTATATGATATGTGTCTGCTTGGGTATATCAGGCAGATCTTGGTTAACTGAAAATATACTTTTTTCAAAACATCCGTCAGAGACATGTTCGAATATGCGCGGTCACGAGAGATAATTACAGGCAGTACAAGGTAACAAATGGTTACATATTAAGACAAGCACGAAATCTGCCGATGAATGAAAGTGTAGTGAATCAAAACACTATGTAAAGCTTGAACACGAAAAAGAAGCAAAATTTGATGAAAACAAAAGAGACTGACTCACAGTAGTTCGTGAAGGTGCGTTGGTTTAGGGTTCCACTACACCGAATGAGATATCCAATGGGTACAATCTGCCGTGCTGCTCCCAAAGGAATTTGACGTTACCACAGCGATAATTTTTGACAACAGGTAAACACGGAGTTGTGCTGAAATAGACGGTGGATTCCGTTAACCTTTAACTCTCCCAAATTCTGTACACAAGTGACGCTGAACGCAGAGAGAACGCAGGGCTCGCGACCTTGGAGATGAATTTTTATTTGTGATAATTGATTCAGTCGATTCACATGATTTAAACATCGAGTGTAGATGTGAAATTGAGAAAGGCGAAAAGTGTGAAGAACAACGAAAATTATAAAGTACAAAATGCTTTACAAAACGCTACAGAACTCCCCCTAGAGCGTTAATTAGGGTATGAAACGCTCGAAAAGATATGATTGACATTAGTTTGTATAGTCTGCAAAACGAGGTTTGTGAAATCGTCCGGATCGTGCTTCTGGTGGGAGGGGATAAAAGGGTTGTATATCGTCAGAAGGATCGGCGGAGTCCAAAACTGTTTGTGGATTTTGTGGAATGGATGTGGTTAGGAAGAGGTGGATGGGACGGGGTTTAGTCACGTCAGGAGGAGGAGGTAGAGGCAAGTCTGAAGGGTCCACATAGGCCACTTTTAAGCGGTCGACGCTTACTGAATCACGAGTGCCGTTACGGTTGATAATGAAGTACTTGTCTTTGCGTTCAAGCACTCTAAACGGACCGTCATAGGGTGGCTGTAGGAGACTTCTTTTGAGCGTCAGCTCTGATGAACACGAAGGGCAAGTACGCAGGTCTTCGTGTACTTGACTCTGCCTCGGTGTGATCCTCGTCGGGATGGGCTTCAACTTGTGCATGTGCAGTTTCAGACGGGTGACGTACGACGTTGGGTCTATCTCACCAGCGGTTCTAGAATCCGTAAACATTTCACCTGGCAGGCGTAAGGTGCTGATCTAGACAAGTTTAGCCGGGGTACAGCCGATGTCTTCCTTGATGGTGTTACGGATGCCAAGCAAAATGAGTGGTAAATTTTCTGACCAGTTGGAACCAGATGTCGTAGCAAGGATGGCGGCTTTAAGTTGACGATGGAAACGTTCCACTAAGCCATTTGACGCTGGGTGGATAGGCGGTTGTTCGGAAGTGTTCACAGCCGAGTAAGTGTTGCAGGTCGCGAAACAGTGTGGATGTGAACTGGGAACCGCGGTCAGTGGTGATGGAAGGCAGGTACACCGAAGGAGGATACCCAAGTTTCCACAAACGTCCGTGCGATGTTCTCGGCTGAGATGTCGCGTATGGGCGTTGCTTGCGGCCAGCGTGTGAAACGGTCAATGCAGGTCAACAAGTGCGTAAAGCCGTTCGAAGGTGGAAGTGGACCAACTATGTCAACGTGAACGTGTTTAAACGGGCACCCGGTACACTAAAGTGCCAGGCGTGGTGATGGTGTGGCGGTGTACCTTACTTCGTTGACAGGACAGACAGTGTTTGGCCCATTCACGTAGATCCTTGCGCATGTTCGGCCAGACGAAACGGTCAGTGATCAGTTTGACCGTGGAGCGGATGCTAGGATGGGAAGATAGAGTGGAAATGGCTGGATATGTTACGCCGGTAGTTAAAGGCGACGTAAGGTCGAGGTTTACCGGTCGAGATATCGCAGTGGATTTTAGATTTGCAATGCAGGAGTGGCAAGTGAACGAACTTCAAGGATGGATGAGAGCGTAGCTGATTAAATTCTGTATCGTTTTGTTGGGCTGCCGCCATGGCTTCCAAATCGATGGGAAACGCGGATAAATGGTGGATATGCACGCGAGATAAAGCATCTGCAACCAGGTTGCTTGGACCATCGATGTAGCGGATGTCCGTCGAGAACTGGGAGAGAAAGTCTAAGTGGCGGGTTTCTCTCGGGGAGTATCTGTCTGGGGAAGTGTTGAAAGCGTGCGTTAACGGCTTGTGGTCAGTGAGGATGGTAAACTGACGTCCTTCTAACACATGTCGGAAATGCTTGACGGCGAGGTAGATAGCTAGCAGTTCTCTGCCGAAGGTGCTGTACCTCGTTTGAGCAGGCTGTAGCTTCCGGGAGAAAAAGGATAATGGTCGGATTTCATTGCCGATGACTTGCTGCAAAACAGCGCCGACGGCAGACTGAGATGCGTCGGTCTTTAGAACCAACCGTACATGTTCGTCAGTACTCAGATAGCCAAGGGATGTGGCGTTTGCCAGGGCCTGCTTGACGGATGTGAAAGCGGCGGTGGCTTCTGGGGTGAAGACGAACTTTTTGGGGTTACTCTGCAGCAAATCGGTAAGTGGCTTAAGCATGTCGGAGCAATTGGGGATGAAGCGACAATAATAATTGACAATCCCCAAAAATCGACGTAGGCTTTTGATAGACTGAGGCAATGGATAATCCGAAATAGCGTTTGTTTTCTCCGGTAACGATCTGATGCCGTCTTTGTCGATGCGATGACCGAGAAAGTCGATGGAAGAAGCACCGAAGACGCATTTGGTTGTAGTGATAGTAACGCCGTAGTGGTTTAAACGCTCAAAGACAGCTTTCAAAGTGAGACAGATGCTCCTGCTCATCGTTGCTAGCAACGAGTATGTCATCGATGTAGACGAACACGAAGTCTAATCCGCGTAGAACTGGTCCATGAAGCGTTCAAATGTTTGGGCGGCATTCCTGAGGCCAAAGGGCATACGCACAAATTCGAATAAGCCAAACGGGGTTGTGATCGCTGTTTTAGCGATGTCATCGGGAGCCACAGGAATTTGATGATATGCCTTGACCAGATCTATTTTGGAAAAGATCTTTTTCCCAGACAGGCCAATGGAAAAATCGTGAATATGCGGAATGGGATAGCGATCCGGCACGGTGACGTTGTTCAGCGCTCGGTAGTCACCGCATGGTCTCCAATCTCCTGCAGTCTTCTTGGGGACCATGTGTAAAGGCGATGACCATGGGCTGTTTGAAGGACGGATAATCCCGAGACGTAACATTTCCGCGAATTCCGCCTTGGCGATTTTCAGCTTCTCAGGAGGCAGTCGGCGTGGACGTGCGAATCTGGTGGTCCTCCGGTTGATCTGTTGAGCAACGTCATGTTTCCGGCGCCGTATTATTAGGTGTAGGTTGGTAAATTCCTGGGAATTGTTTCAACAGCACCGTATACTGGTTGGCCTCCGGTAAAGCCGCTCGAAGTCCGATCGAGTTGATGGTGGTGGCTTCACCTTGAACGCACAAAGTAGTAGTGCTGTCTACGAGTTTCCGGCGCTCATTGCAATTTTTGAAATGAAATACGTCATTCTATAGTCCGAGGAGGCTCCATTTCGGGGCGTTTTGAAGATACGGTCGAAATGGAAATATACGACCTATACAATGTTGGCATTGCATTTCAACAAGAACACTGACACATTTGATAGTGAAACATGTATGACAACGTTTCCAGCTTCCTTGTCTATACGATATTTGTACTATTTCTCCTTGTTTGCAAGATTTCAGGTAGATACTGATCGACGAAACGTTGCTCTTAGAAATGGTTGGAAATGACGCTATCATATGGTTGTTTTCATCTTCGGTGTATACGGACGGCGTAACCAGCAGTATATCATCTACACTCTATTTCTGAGAATGCAGTATGCATTCACACTAGTAGCTGCTCCTTCCGAATGACGTTTGCCATGAACAACATGGAGAACGAACACATGCGGGAAGTGATGAGAAACTTGTATTTGAAGCGTCTGTGGTACATGGTAATCATCATTTTTGATTCCGTTGATTGTCATATTGATTGGAATATTTTTCTGCACCGCGATAGATACTTGGCGTTCTAACCATCAAGTCGTGAGTGGCGGGGAGGTAGACTTCCATATGATAGGCAGGCAGCTCGAGTTCATCTGGTTCCATATACTGTCTCGTATGAACGTCACGCTACCTCGAACTAGCTGGAAACAATGCAGTAGAATGGATGGAATTTACTTCCATAAATTTTCAGGGATGGAGTGAAGCATAATACCCGTTGTCACGCTGTTCCGTATACACCGAAGATAAAAATAACCATATGATAGCGTCATTCCCAAACACTTCTAGGAGCAACGTTTCGTCGATCAGCGTCTACCTGAAATTCTGTAAACAGGCAGAAATAGTAAAAATATGGTATAGGCAAGGAAGCTGGAAACGCTGACATACATGGTTCACTATCGAATGTTTCAGTGTTCATGTTGAAGTGCAATGCCAACATTGTATAGTCATATATTTTCCATTTCGACCGTATCTTCAAACGCCCCGAAATGGAGCCTCCTCGGACTATAGAATGACGTATTTCATTTCAAAAATTGCAATGAGCGCATTTATGAGACTTCGAAACATGAGCTGACGCCGAAAACGCGTTATTTTCGCGAAAGTTGTGCGAAAACTCTCACTACCAAACAAGTACCTTTGGCACTTAATCGATGTATTCAATTTTTGCAGCAACTCTGCTTGGTTATAATTCGTGTACTCTGAATACTTTTC
>LOND01002157.1:0-10480 GCA_014220965.1 Paragonimus kellicotti | reverse complement strand
CTTCTCACGTGAATAGTTCCGAGTGTATGTAGCGTGAATGCATGTGTCGGGGTGTAGGTTGTACCAGAATTACACGGGCCATGGAAATTAGAGATTATGGAGTAGTTTGCCAACGATTCAAGTTCACACCAAGCTACGCGTTATCTGTTGATGAAATAAATGCCCTTTTCAATATCCAGCGAGAGGTAGGATTATCTGTCCTGGAAACGATCAGTGAGAAGGCGCTCGTAAGACCTGGATTCAGTACGGTACTAATGGAATAGGTGTACACGGAAATCATATCTCTCACCGCGAATGTTGAGAATTCTCGCAAATTGAACAAAGAGTGTGCCCGTGAAACAAAATCGACAACTAGGGACCACCCAGTGATGGGGAGCGATAAAACGGAATTGGACTCACTCAAACGAATTGTCATCGGTTGAGTCGGAACAAAGCGAATGTTCGCACATCGAGACATGATGAATTGTAAGCTACTCACGAAAAAACACAGGGGAGTGTCTAATGTTGGCATTTAGAAACTTACGGGACCCAGACTAGATACGTGTGAGGGAAAAGGTCACAGTAGCTGGCGCAAGGACAATGATGGTAAATGCGTTTTATTTTCAAGAAGAGCAATGAAACATAGGGCCACTTTTCAAAACTAATCAGAAAAGGAACAGCGACCTCAAAAATGATGCAACAGACCCTAACGAAATTAATGGGAACCACTCCGGCTTGCTTATCCCAATCATTCCATTGCTTTCGTGTTCTTTGGTTCGTACGCCCAAAGTCCCCTCAGCCTTATGCTAACGCAATCCAGAAGCCGTAACAAAAGGACGATGAGTCTGTAGGCAAACTTGATCTAACGGTTTGCTCACCGCCCAAAAGCATACCTCAGTGTAACGAATAAAGGCACTATGGAGGTGGACATGAGAGAGTCATTGACACAACCACACGGCAGCCGCCAGAGAGGACGAATGTCGACGGAAACTCCAGTCGACCTTCAGAATTCAAACAAGCGTCAGACTGGTTGGGCGGCGTTCCCAACGGTAATGGCTTCTCCATGGAAGGTAGCCCACAGTTTTGAAGGTGGTGCGGATTCAATATACAGCCACGAATAAAGCCGCGGTATCCTAGCCAACATCCCACCTTTGAGGTGAGTGGATTGTAGTGAATTTGCGCTCACAAGGCAACGTAAAGTTGTACAGTGGTATTGCCTAGACAAGCTTCGTGTCACGGAGTTGAGGATTTTGAAGGCGTCGCAGGTGATCCCACTACAAAATTTAGAAGGACGGCTTTAGCCCAAAGAGTACCAATGAAACTCGCCGAATCAGCTCGGAGTGGGGCCCAAATCTTTCAGGAGTTGGCAAGGGGTCGAATTCGATGGGTGTCCAGCACAGTCCAAATTCGGCCCGACTCTGCCCAGAGTCGTTTTGGAGCAGGATAGAGTTAATTCCCAGTTGGCCAGTTGGCCGATGCAACGAGCCCCGTAACAGACAGGGCTTCGCGAGGTCAAATATCAACCTTCTGTGTAAAACACATTACAGACCTCTACCTGACAACTTAATTAAGAACATGTGTAAAGTTGTTGATGCATGAACTGAGAAAATTCGTCCCCATCGTTTGCATTCCCCATTTTCCCACTAACCTGACACTTGTTCCCACTACCTCACCCACCCCGTTTTGTTTTATTGAACTAATGTGTCATTAAGTGTCCTTGGCGCGAGTAGCCATTCTTGTCCTGGCTTACTGGCGTGACGGCTGACCTTTGACCTTGCTGGTCCTGTTGAGAAACTGTTGATTTTGCTGGACGAGACTATCGTCGTGAACGATTGAGGTTTGCTTTTTGTAATTATTGATGCATTTCTTTAATAGTACCGTAGAAATTGTTGGATCCAATCTTGTTTTCAATTTGGGGATCCGTTTTTGGGCTACGCGTAACTCAACGATCAGACGTGGATCGTTACACATGATTCTAATTATTGTCCACTGCACGTCGATATCTTTGTTTCAGAAGTTGTCCACATGTGAAGTCAACGCGAATCAACAAGTTTTGTGACGGAAGGGGTTTCATTACGTCAAAAATCTCGGGTACATGTTTACCTGATAGACGTTATAAACTGCGTTGTGACGGTAGCTTCAGGAAACCTCGGACATCTGATACAATTTCTTCCGGGTACTCAAATCCACTAAATCAACCTTCATAGCAGGAGAAATGTCACACAAAACTAGCGGTAGTTGTATATGGTGGGTTGAATTCAAATATGAATCAACAATGCACTATACCCGTTCATGTTTGTTCCTAGTTTTCTCCTCCAGGCTTTTCCTTGCGTCTTCCAGTTCCTGATTACTATTTCGAAAGAAGGACCTTCACAAATCTATAGGTTCTAAGTATTTTACGATTGTCTTCTGAGTTTGTAGAGGGACTAGCCCAATACAAAGGTATAAACTCGAATAGTCAGTTCAAAATGCAGTCGCTGAATAGCTCACTATAGGCAATCCCGATCTACGCGGAACAGGAGCACCAAGGAGACGAGACGCGCGCACCAAAAGTGTATTGCTAAGTAGAATCAATTCAAAACAAGGTGAGGTTCGTCCTGTACAAGAACAAGTGGCCTGTAGAGCGCTAGGTTCATAATAGGGACAAGTGAAATATGTGGCATATAATGTGGTAGAACCGTAATGAACATTCCATCGTTTGAATCCTTTCACAGTTTCTGTATTTAGCTCAGAGATATCTAACCAAGTCGCCATAGATAGAAAGTGCTTCATGTTGCCATCAATCCCTTTTGGATAGTACGATGGCCGATGTGAAAGGACAGGCACTGGACTGCACGCGAGCCGAGTCTGCGCCCTTCTGTGATACACCGCTCGGGAATATACCAGACAGATGCTTGGTAGTGAGTCTAAGCAGGGTAAGTTGAAATAAAAAGAGACACTCACTTGTTTCGCTCTCTTCTAACGTTTATAACGCCAGCGTAGCGGCATCGAGAGAGGGGAATCGCCGATTACATAGTTCTGTCCACAAACGGTTTCATGTGGAGTCTCTTCGCCTCTTGAGTTGAATTTCGTTAAAATCGTAAAGGGGGAAAAATTGATAACGCATATAATGATGACTTTGATTGAATTAGTTAGGGGTAGCATGTTGAGGGTTTGTCGTGTGCGACAGACGTGAGGACATTATCACAATGGTCGCAGTTGTCACATTCCCATAAAGCTTACCAGATCGCCGCCTTCAGGAAGATGGCGTCTGCAGAGTGAGGACCACTGCGGAGATGTTCGTCGCCACGGATTAGTGGGCTTAGGGCCAGCACAGTGGTACTTCAAATCAATGCTTGTCACGCGCAAGGACTGGACGGAAGACCAGGGCACCGCTCTTACATGCGGACAACTGTGTTGACCACTGCGCCGTTGACCCCGCATTAGGGCACGACCGAACTTGTCAGATGTGTACATTCAACCACTTTTACCTGTGAGCAGCGATCAGGTTACGCGATCGCCTTGAGGGGAGAGAGGGTAACTATTTCGTTAACTGTGGGTGATGTTTAATTTATATGAAAATCAAACTCCCCTAACACTCATCAACAACCAAAATACCGCTCGACAAGTCAATGATTTCTGTGATTTCAACTTGGAGAGAAGTCCTAATCGAGGGGTTATCGATTGGAGTTAACAGGCAGTAACTGTGTCTGCTTTCGAGGCAATCGAGCAAGCCCGATCATTACTCACAAGCGAAAGTGGTTGAGCGTTCACATATGATAATTCGGTCGTGCCTAATGTGAGGTCAATGGCGCAGTGGTCAACACGGTTGCCTCATGAAAGCGTGACCGGAGTTCTAGTCCCGGTCGTGGCAAGGATATGCACTACTGACGAGCTCTAATGAGAGCGAAACTGGAGTTTTTCGCCTCTTCTCGAAACGGGGTAACGGGAAAATCTATGGGAAAGTATATATATAGAACTTGCCAGCGTTCGTCACACAACGGATGTCATGCAACTGAAATTTACCCGCAGATGGCAATGCGTAGGGTAATTAACCTTTTCTTATCTTTGGCTGTTTCATTGTTGGCCACGCAGAAATCGCGTCCGCCAACAGCCACCCATGGCTGATAGCTGCAACCTATTTCGATTTCAAAAATTCAACAGTTTGACACACCTGTAATTGCAACATCGCGAGTTTTTAATACTAACGATATGACGTAAGATATCAGCAATTACGGATAAAAAAGAATGAAAAAGTTTACTGTACATTATGCAAGGGGGAATGATGACGAACTAGTCACCGGGGTTAAGGACGTATTCATACATGATAGAGGACGACTTTGAAGTAATGGCGGTGTATATGGCCGAGGCCCGATAACCATGCACGTCGAATGAGGGGGCAGCATGGGAGCAGAAATCACGCAAGCGTATGAAAGGTTTACAGAGTGCCACGTCGCTTTCCTTTTTGTGAACGCAGTATGGTTTGTTGCTTGTCGAAACATGATTGTCCGGAGACACGCAAGAAATGTAGAAACTGGAGCGCACCCCGACTATGTCACGCTTTAAGTTAATTTCAATATATAGGCTGGTATCATCCATCAGTGAACCGCCGCATTGTTCGTGGGCGAGCATGGAGTGTTCACATACTCGATTGCGCGTTGAGTAGCCGGCTCTTTCGTTCCCTTAACCAGACAGGATGTTATTCATGAAACTGCCAAAACAAAATGCCCAGTAATTGCGAAGCGGTCCAGAACGCTACAAACCATTGCATATGTGGATGAGACAATGCACATTATAAACCAACTAGTCATACAGATGAGCAAGCTGTTGAACAAATTTAACAAGCAAAAACCAGGCACGATCAATTACAGAATGATACAATCTAGGATGGAAAAGTAATGGAAAGAAACAAACTGAAGTTCTCATACGTGAGGTGTGAGAAAAATAACCGCATAACTACGGGGCCCAAATATGATGAAACCATGCGACTCCCGCTGGCTTCGAAAGGTTCGAAATTGATAAACTTACCACATTTGCGAGGGGAGTCAATGGGTAGTTGTGAAACGGATGCTCTCCAGCTTGTTTTCAACAGCCTGTTGCATGCTGTCAAACGGACGCGAGCCTAAATGTTTATTTGAGAAGCACCAAATGTGGACTAACCGTCTCATGACACCAAGGAAAACAAGGTGCATCGGGTCAGGTGGGAAATCGGCAACCACTTCCGAAGACAGTTGATGAGGTAGGGTGTTTTCGATGTGATGCTTCGGCCGATGTCTGTCCCGGAAGGATGAGGCAGTGCAAATGCTGGAGCATATTGAAGGGAACGTCATCCGTCGGGAATTGCAATAAAACACCTTTTCACACGTCTATCCAAGCCGTAGTAACCGTTGTGACCTTTCGTTTGTTTGACGTAGCTGCGAGCTGGGGTATCGTAAATTACACGCTGAATGTCCACGTGAGGGGTTAAATGAAGTTCATCCAACGTCAAGCCAGGACCACCTTTCAAAACTTTTTAGAAACAAACGTCTGTAGATAATCATAACGGGATCAGGGCGCCCACGACCGCAATACGAGCCGATGACAAATGGAGTGCTTGTGAAAGGATGCACAATGCGACCAAGTATTGGCCATAACTCCCTGCCGGGATAGTCGAGCAACGTTACCCCGTCTATATTGACTCGCATTGCGACGTGATCGTCGCCGATGAAACGTTGACGGTGATGAACGCTCCGCAGACACGTCGGCATCCCAATGTGTACATAACGTCTACTGGTAAGCATTGTTTTATGTACATTCCTGTGGAGTTTTGCGCAATGTGATCGGATCAAGCGGTAGATCAGGAACGAAGTGTTTCAGTGAAGCCAACAGTAACTTCAAGCCAGTAGATGTAACCGGATTTGGAATAGATTGAGAACAACCGATGGCACCTGAAATACTAGATATTGCGGGTGACTGACTGACTGCGACAGAAATAATTGTATAAAGGAAACACGTACCACTAGGGTGACATTTTCATTAACAGCTCTTGATCCAGTAATAGGTATCACGCTAGAGGTAGTAGCAGTGACATCGGAACTACTTATTGTGGGTTCATGCGGTAGTATTGCATGGCAACGGGGAAATTTTGCGCCATACCTAGTCTGCGAGCTTCACTGATGTCGTAGGTTATCGGAGCCTATGTTAATCCACAATGGGGCATACCTTTACTCCAGCATGCGAAACTTATCGCTTTCACGCCCCATACGTCTGTTAATCGTCCATCTGCTATACTATCGTTTCACTGCACTCACGTTCTATTATGAACGTTGGTGAAAGCAGTTCGTATTGATTACGTGTTATACTTGTAAATGAAAACCGTTAGTAAGCCTGGAATAACGAAGCCGGAAACATGAGATACATCTAACATATTTGCAAAGATTTCAGCAAAAATATCAGTGACGACAGGTCGCGAACGATGTAACATAGCCCTACTCACCAGGCACAAAATTAATGGAACTACAAACGCACGTTCGCTGAAAGCACCGAGGAAGACACACGTGCACAAGATGGAATGGATCAGGAACGCTTGCAAATGTAACGTTGTTAATGTCGTAACATGTTACAGTAACTTTTTGCGTGCGTCCAACTACGAGATTGAGTGTGTTAATTAACGGCTCTTGTTCTCGTTCGATTCGTTCATTGTGGGACAGACTGTTTGCCAGATTCCGGCCAACGCGTCGGTGTCGGTCATATGTTCGTTGAGTAGGGTCCACGTTTAATCGTTTTTCTCTAGTACGACATTTTTTTCACACTCTTATTCGTTGTTCGGACGGCGTATAATTTTCACGCACCGTCCTATAATTATGTGCAATTTTTGAAGGAGGAATTGGCTGACGGGTACACCAGCTATCGTTTAAATCGGTGTTACCGAAGTAAGATTGCTATAGATAGTTATCCGAACATATACCCGTTTCTCCAAAATCAAGAAGTAGGCTATCCACAAATCAAAAACTTTTCAGATCTACAACAAATCTATTGAATCTATTGAACGTTGCATCAAGTTTGTTCTTGTTGACCAATCCATCAGACGCGGGCATCTCAAATGGAATGAAGGGTGTCCGCGCTGTTTGTTTCGTAGACTTTGCTGTCCGTATTCCGGCTGCGAAGTGAAGTTGCACTGCAGTTAACGGATTATTTTTTAAAGACTTTCTTGCGGAGTTTATTGCATGATGCCTATATCTCTAACAACTTGTAAACATGAAGAGAATTGACGATTTGTTCCGTCCTTTAATCTTCGGTGAGTTCCATACAGGTCGTAGTTGATTATAAAAAATTGTTACGCGTTCATTCTCTTGAAAGTACGTAAAAATCATGCTTTTGTAATCAACTGCAAAAATATCCTGCGGCTGCCTCACCACACATCTGTTTCATCAATATGGTCGAACACCGACCGCATTATGAACGATCTCTCATACCATGTCCACTTGTAGTTAAGGTCCCCAGTGGGGTTACGCATTCAGAAGTTGCCTGCCCTTATGCTTGGAATATTTGATAATTGCTCAACACAACTATGGTTGGCTCAAGACTAACATGTAAATTATGTGGGGCTGTAAACACGTGCGAAGCTGGTGATTATTCTTGAGGCCGCGTTACCTGATGTGACCAATTATGGGGTGTATCTGTAGTGTGCATTGCACCGAATTATTTGGTGTTTGATGTGCGACTACGGCTAAATGGCGTGAGATATGACGGGATTGTTTTGAAGCCCGAACCATTTTAGTAGACAACGCAAGAAGTAGCTTGCCACACATACTCTTGAGACGAGACTTGATACGGTGGATACCGGATGTTTGTCGAACAGAATGTACAGGTGGTCTCGTATAGCGCTGTAAACGACACCGATAGCGAGGTTAGCTAGAATATCCAAGGACTGGGCATCAACAGACTATTAAACTGGAAGTGTATGTGGCTTGATTTGTACCACACGGTGACGTGACATTCGGGCAGCGTACATCATGCAAACTGCTTCATAGTTAGCTCCTGTTAAATAAGCTGGCTACGTCCGTCAGTGCGTGTTTAGGAAATGTACAAGTTTGTGACCGTTAAGCGAGAAAGTAAAACTGCAACCTCTGGTTGAGTCACGTACTCCGTATGCCGATTGAGTGTCTGCCGCACTGCGCATTGCCTATCATGGCCACGAACGGTTAGTAGGATCTGTAGGCAGTCATAAGATCACGTAGAAATGGGCCGTGCGAGCATTATTCGCGCTGCTGAACGAGGCTAGGTTTGCATTCATGCATACCACCGGCTTGAAACACTGTGACACACCAGTTTCGTAGTCAGTATCCGCATGACTGTTGGCTCTTCCTTTTCTCTTTTCTGATGTCTCATTGGTTTTTCTTCTGTATAGCCGAATTTAATTGTCGCTATCATTTTGTGGACTACTTTGAGGGCCAGCGGCAGCTCAAGCCATGACATCCACAAATACTGGTGAACGTTAAAAATGACGACGATTTTGCACATTACGCCGCAGACAGTTCTGTGAAGTATTCAAGTCGTCGTATGACTCCTTCTTACAAGATAACTGTGACAATTCTTCGGTGCTAATGTGAGCAGTTAGGACTAACTCCTTTTTACCTGGAGAGAGATCTGCTTCATGATCCTTGTTGCGCTCCAATAACTTTAGTTCCAGGGCCATTTCTGCTTCTGACAGAGGACCGTCTGGAACGCAATAACTGACCATTCGGGTCCCGTCGTTTATATAGTCTGGTTGAGGTCAGCTGAACTGTTGCCCGAAATGTTCAGCCCATCTATCAGGTCAGCGCGGTTGGCCGGTGTTGTGTGAACCATCTTTTTACGCATTATCTCGTCGACTCGACAGCCAGTACAACCACGGGTCACAGACAATAGCTTTCTGTTGTTCCCAGATGAAAGGCTCGTTTCATCTCCTTTAACTGTTTGACTGGTTAACGCTTACGGTATTTGCACAAGCTTTTAGTCAGCTTGCGTTTAAGTTCTCGACGGTCGTCATCATATTCAGAACCAGGTGGGATCGAGCGACGCTTGCTCATGAGGTTTCATCGACGCGACGGAAATCCAGTTCCGTCGCAACTGAACAGCTCCTTCGGAACATACCTCTTCACAGCATGTTTTCATAGCTGCTGCGATTTGTTCCCAGTGTTCATCAGGCTATCTCACCTGACTCGAACTGAGGAATTCATCCACCAATGGTTTGCGGTAACCGTTTCTTTCATACCTCTCGCTCGAATGCTAGTTAACCATTTTGAATTTATGACCGTGTCCTCTGAGCAAATGACAAAACAAAACGGGCACGCACAACGGCATAGTACGAATCTAGGTAGTTGCTTCAAAATGCTTGACAGTCTTAAACAAGTGGCGCCACTGCAACGATGCTATGTGATCGAATAGTGTCCACAATTAGGGTATATATATATATATATATATTATATATATAATATGGCGTAATTACTATATTGAGTGGCAGACACCACAATATCATAAAAAGGGTAATGTGCAGGGTGAAAATGTAAACGAATATGAAGGGATAAATAAGAAGTCGCAAGGATGCACACAGAGACTCGCAGCACGGGTGCCGTTAGGTTCTGTTCTTCGCCACATCAGACGGCTTCCTCAACCAAAGGTGTTCATTGTCCTTCGGACCCCAACCAGGCGGTTTGGAGCACCCTGTTAAAGCAAGCTTCAGAATGAGCCGAGATTGTCTTCTGCAGAGACCATGTCCATGAACTGTACCCTGTTTACTTTTTGGAGAGAACAGGAAGGGCGTGCAATGAGAGTTGTATAGTATAAGGAGATACCCGTGGAAGCTCTGTGGTTATGATAGAACATTCGCTCGTGTGGAGTACAGTTGGTCGCAGTGCACAGTAAGGAACGTATAGAATGAAGCGCGTCTGGCAGCACAGTTTCCCAGTGTTCAACACCACGGCATTTTGATTTGAGTGCCAGCAGTATAGTTTTCCATATGGTACCGTTCAGACGTTCAACCTGCCCGTTTGACTGTGGGTTATAGGCTGTAGTACGACTGGTTGCGATACCCTTATCGTGGAGAAATGAAAGTAATTCTTTCGAAATGAAAGCAGAACCACGATCGGAATGGATGAATGAAGGTAAACCAAAAATGGAAAATAAATTGGTAAGGCAATTAATCACTGTAGAGGAAGAAGTGTCGGTACACGGATAGGCAAAAGGGAAGCGGGAAAATTCATCGATAATTGTCAAGAAGAATTTATTCTTTGAGGATGAAAGGATGTGTCCTTTAAAGTCAGTGTTCAGTCTCTCGAATAGTTGGGTTGCTTTTATCAGAGGTATGTGTGGCGGAGTGAAAAAACAAGGTTTGGTTTCAGTGCAAACTTTGCATAGAGCGGTGATCCGTTTGACATCCTTGAGGCTGAAGGGTAGATTGTGTGCACGGACTAGATGGAACATACGGTTGCATCCAGGATGACTTAGTGATTCATGAAGTGTTTTTAAGTCGATAGCATGAGTAACAGAGCAGTTAAAGTTG
>LOND01002156.1:49529-68611 GCA_014220965.1 Paragonimus kellicotti | reverse complement strand
ATGCACAGCGTATCTACGGCCACCGATCTGATCTCACATTGCAACATAGCTGCACAGCAACAGTCCGATTGCACGTTTATAGAACGATCTAAAACGCACGAATCTGCGGATCGTCACAGTTCCATTGACATCTTCAACTGGTACCATTGTATGTGACAATACGCTGGGATACCCCAGGCCAATCGTGCCACATTCATTACGAAGAGCAGTTTTTGATGCGCTGCATAACCTGTCACACCCAGGAGTACGTGCATCACTGCGACTGGTCGCGGATCGATTCGTCTGGCCTAACATGAATCGGGACGTGCGGCATTGGGCCCGTTGCTGCCTTGCATGCCAACGTTCCAAGGTCAACCGACACACGAGCAGCCCGCTGGGAACATTTCCAACTCCCGACGATCGTTTTGAACATGTCCACCTGGACCTCGTCGGACCACTTCCACCCTCTCGAGGCTACACCTACCTACTCACGTGTATCGACCGGTTCACTCGCTGGCCAGAAGCCATACCGTTGCCAGACCCATCAAGCAATATCTGTCGCTCGCGCTTTTGTCGAGCATTGGATCGCACGTTTTGGTTGTCCGTCCACCATTACAACCGACCGCGGTACCCAGTTCGAATCAGCCTTATTTTCACAACTGACCAAGCTGTTAGGCGTGCACCGAGCACGCACCACAGCATATCACCCACAAGCGAATGGACTCGTAGAGCGTTTCCATCGTCAGCTCAAAGCTTCATTACGTGCTCACGACGACGGATTGGACGGAAGCTTTACCGCTAGTTCTACTTGGTATTCGCAATTGCGTCAAAGATGACAGCACGACTCCAGCGTCACTCGTCTACGGTCGTCCTCTAAGTCTTCCAGCTGATTTCTTTCAAGCCGTCAAGCAAAGCTGTTATCGACGCCCAGGACTATGCCAACCGACTAGCCAATTACATGCGTTCGCTACAAGCAAGTGCTACACGTATTCAACAGCCCTCGTCTTACGTTCCTAAAGAACTCAGCACTTGTGAGTTCGTATTTCTGCGAACAGACTCTGTCAAGAAACCGCTGCAGCAACCGTATAAAGGACCTTTTCGTGTCATTAAACGGTCTGCAAAAACTTACGTGATCGACAGTTTCGGTCAACACCTCACGGTCTCTATTGACCGCCTCAAACCTGCTTTCACCGACTCACCCCGAGTTTGACAACACAAGCATCATCCGAGCTGTCCTCGTCTACTTCAACCTCCAACTCAGCCCCGGCGTTGCCTTCCGCATCTATTCCCGACGTTCTCCCTCCTAAATCTACAACCCGTTCAGGGAGGCGCGTCCATTTTCCCGCGCGTTATCTCGAGTAGTTTCCCTTTTCCTATTTCGTATTTACTATACAGTTGATAATTCGTTGTGTATTTCATGCGTTTGTTGACCAGCCACTAACAGTTTTTCGTAGGTACAATTTCCTGGTCTATTGTGCACAGAAGACACCTGGACTTAACTGTAAATATCCTCAGGCGCTTCAAGACACGCGTTACGGTGGGTATCTGCCTTTTCTCTAACATACAGGTACTTCACCTTTTCTTATTTCTAGGTCTAACGCGATGCATAGCAGCAGTTGCTGGGCCCAAGGAGACCAACCTTGAACGCCGTAGCACTTTGTGCCTGCGCAATGAGGAAATCACACCCCCTGTCACGTCCTCAGGAGGCGTTTTCAGGTTGGGTGGCTCGCGCGCGGCTGGCCAGCAAGACAGCAGCTGTTGCCTAGGATTAAAATTTATAGGTAGAAGGCCTCCTATATTAGTCGCCCTTCTAGGGGGCTGATGTAGTGAGATCACCTTCGACGTCCCCAAAATCCTAAACTCCCTGCGACGTGAGAGTTGCCTTACCAGTACCACCGTGCCTGTTTACATTATCTTGTGAATGTAAATTTACTACAAACCACTAACATCAAAGTTAGTGTGTTGGCGTAGGTATCGCAGTCTTAGTCGTGACTCTATAATGAATCCGCGCCAGCTCTGCTACTATAGGCTACATTCACTAGGATAACAATGTTTTAGCTGTCACCGTTGGGAACGCCGCCCAACCATTCTGACGCTTGTTTGAATTCTGAAGGTCGACTGAAGTTTCCGTCGACATTCGTCCTCTCTGGCGGTTGCCGTGCGGTTGTGCTTGAGGTTCTCTCACGTCCAACTCCCTAGCGCCTTTAACTGTTGCGTTGAAGTCTGCTTGTGAACGGTGAGTAAATCAATAAATAAAGTTTGTTTGCAGATTCACCGTCTTCTCACTACGACTTCCGTTCCGCGTTAACGTAAGGCTGGGAAAACCTTGGGCGTACGAACCTAGGAACTAGCATCGCGATGTATCGAGTTAAATTGCTTTCGGATCACCTCGCACTCCGTTTTGGAAAATTGAGCAGTGATTACCCTCTACCTTTCACCCTTTCAATTTTATCGGTGTACCTTATGGTAAACTTGTTCATTTTCTGTCCAAATCTTTTTTTCATATTCATCTCCTTTTCATTCGGGGTAACAATGTATATTTCTCAATGCATTTGTGAGTGACCCGCACGAGTGTGCGCGACCATGACAGATAAGTACAAGCGGTGCAAAACAGCAATTAGTTACGTAATAAGACAAACGTGAAACCTGGCAGCAAAAGAAGACCTAATCAGAAAAACAAGGATTGCAGTTTACAAACGTTTGCTGTACGCATCAGGGAAGAAGATAGTTTGCTTCGTTCCACAGATTCGATCCGAAAGATGAGTTGTTACAATAATTCACGTTCTACAAGGTTGTGCATGGGCCGATATTGCGAATATTTCAAAGGTACGCCGTGAATTACGTGCAACTGCATGTTCGAAGGATTTCGTTGTTATTTAACGTGACTGGCGTCAGAAAACGTTGGAATAGTTCGACTCGGGCGAGGAAGGATGGGGTGTTTCAAAATCTAGCGAGAAATTGAGCAGACTCAGCCGCAGGTCCTCCGCGATTGCTCGTAAACGTCCAAAAGTTGAAAATCTCGCAGATCGTTTGGTTAATACGGAATTGTTAGTGTCCATTCATCGCGAAATTTTCCTCGCATAACGGATGTTTTTGGGAGTGAGAAAAAGAACACAATCTCACGTGTTAAATGGGAAATGTGGAGTGATCACATGTAATATGACAAATAATGTATACGCAATCTTTTCCTGGCCAAACTTCGCGCAATATTAATAGTTTCGTGTTTTTTCAATAAAATATAATATCCGCAAGCAACTGTTATAGTACTTTGCGATGATTGGGTAACCAGCAGCTACTTCTAGAATGATTATCACGTGATAATCAAAACTCCGTACGAAGTTTTGACGTTAGTTTGTTTATAGGGTCAATGTTCGAGCTAATATATATACTTCATAACACACAACGGTTGCTAGTGGTTAACGAGGAGGGTTTGAGGCGGGGGAGACAGCACATGACATCAACTGAGGTTTTAATGTGATTATGTGATGTGTACGAAAGGAGCAGCTTCTCCCACAGTTTTATGCGGAGAGCTTTTGTATGTTAGTCAAATAAACCGTTAATACCGACTAACATTAATTATAGCCTCATGCCTCACCAGGGTGAACAGGTTATTTCTAATTGGACATATATAATATGCCGTGAAAGTGTCTTTGTGAATTATATTCCTGTTTTTTCTTTCTGTGTTCTGTATACGACTATGTGTAAGGTCATTCTGCTGAATTCGCTATAAGCTTCCATTTTATATTTTCCAACATTCCGGGTAATGCGTGCGCAATAATGCACATGAATAAACTGATGTTAATTGTTCAGCGGTTTCGTGATTGCACAGTGAATCAAACGCTAGAGGGATGTGAGTAAACGGTGGAGACAGACTAAACTGTTACGGGCAGGCCGTTTTCGATAGGAGCCTGGTGGTAAGGACGGGTATCCACATAATATGCAGCTTACAGCTAAATGTCCTCCGGACCACATAAAAAAATCATGGGACGTGGCCCGAAGTTCGAAGAGAGATATTACGTTTGATGATGTAAGATAACTGTCCAAGCCTATTTGGGAAAATGTACTGTGAGCAATTACCCGATTCAAAGAGATTCTGCTTGAAGGTCGTTCAAAAGGGAAACCGGCCACTTTGTCGCGAATTCCTCTATTTTTAAATATTTTTGAAATTCTGCAAATCAGAATTCTCAAACAAAGTACCTACAGTACATCGGTTATAAGTAAACAGCGTTAATGGAAAAGCTAGAATACATCGATTAAGGGACAATAATACTTGTTTGGTGGTGAAAACTTTCGCCACTACTTGCGAAAATAACCCGTTATTGGCGTTAGCTCACTTTTTCAAGTCTTATAAATGCGCTCATTGCAATTTTCGAGATGAAATACGTCATTCTATAGCCTGAGAGTGCTTCATTTGCGGCGTTTTGAAGATATGGTCGAAATGGAAATATACGACCATACAATGTTGGCATTGCATTTCAACAAGAACACTAACACATTTGATGATGAAACATGTATGACAACGTTTCCAGCTTCCTTGTCTATACGATATTTTTACTATTCCTCCTTGTTTGCAAGATTTCAGGTAGATACTGGTCGACGAAATGTTGCCCTTGGAAATGGTTGGAAATGACGCTATCATATGGCTGTTTTCATCTTCGGTTGATATGCAGCGGCGTAAGAAAAGGGTATCATGTCCCACTCTATCACTGGAATCTTCAGAAGTAAATTCTATTCACTCTACTGCATTGTTTCCAACTAGATTGAGGTCGCGTGGCGTTCATACGAAACAGTATACGGAAACAGATGAACTCAAGCTGCCTGCCGATCATTGGGAGGTATACCTCTCAGCCAGTCGCAACTTGATGGTTAGAACGCCAAGTATCTATCGCGGTGCAGAAAAATATTCCGATCAATATGACAATCAACGGAATCAAAAATGATGATTACCATGTACCACAAACGCTTCAAATACAAGTTTCTCATCACTTCCCATGTGTTCGTTCTCCATGTTGTTCATGGCAAACGTCATTCGGGAAGGGCAGCTAATAATGGTATATTTCTCAACGCATCTGTGAGAAACACGCTCAAATGAGCGTGATCAATGTACACATTTTATCGCTACATGCATAAATGCACTCCATACACACAATTAATAATTGTACAATACACCAGTTTTGTGAATAGTATAACGAAACAGACAGAGAAAAATCCAAGTTTATGAAAAAGATCTGGGACACACGCGTCAAAAATGATAGTTTCAAAATTTTCCCATGTTCAATGAAAATGCTGAGTAGTTACATCAATTTTTGGCTCACAAGGTTAACACTGACCTAATGGTCAAGGTCATGCCAGAAATCCGTCATCTGAGGATGGAGAAAGTGGCCGGTCGAAGAATTCCGCCGTTATTTGATGCAGTTGGTTCCGGAAAATGTGCAGGAAATTTTGTCGCGATGAGGAACGATCAGAAAGCCTCTACTTTTGCGAAGAAGTGGGCGGTCCTCTGAACTGGACTTCGTTATGTTCTCAAAATTGACGAAATTTCACAGACCTCGCGAGCTGTCCAACCAACTAGTGTGAACGCATATTGCGTTCTCAGACCTTGTTCATAGCCTGAGTCAATCGGGTGGAGCAGCCCATATTGTGAATGCATACTGCATTGAAGGACCTCCAAGCGGAATCCCTCGAGACGGATAATTGCCGTACTATGTACTCCATTCATTGAAACCACTTCTTGACTCTTATCCTCAACCTCACTTTTCCCAACTCGGACGTCGCCACTGAAACCTGCCTAATTTTTGTTCCCAAGATATACGGATTACCGTCTCATACTAGCCCACCTTCTGGCTAACCAACAGTGGTCCATCCATACACATCTCCTCCACTCGCATTCCTCCCGTTCGTAGTCCTCTGGTTTCATAGTGAATACCTAGGGTGTAAGTTGAACTCAGAGTGATGCCGTGCACGCCACATGTGGTGAGTGCTATGCGCTGGTTTACCTTTGCCTTGGTCATTGTAACGAGGCAATCCGAATGGGATGCGGCCAACTTGTTCATGATTGAGCAATCGCGATGCTCGAATAATGTGGCTACACCAATACGTTCACGCTGATCATCCTTGGCATCTTTTTACTTTTACTCATCAATAATTTCTGCATACTCACGTTGCGTGTTCGCGGCGCGTACTGATTGCTTTGCAAACTAAAAACAAAACTTGACCCTTTGAATATCCCAGTTTCTAGCTTAATACCACAGTTCACCATACAAATCTCGAGGACAATCGCGTTATGCAATAACCGCTTGCGTACCACGAGGTCCACACGATTTGGACCTTCCTCAGCCTTATCAAGTTTTACAGTGTCTTCCTTCCAACGACACAGGAGGTCTCAGTTCAACTCAATTACTTGGTACAGAAAGACGTCTCGTAGTTTTGATCTCCCGATTGCGAAAACTTCTTTTTCAGGCGGAAGACGGTTCCCACCTGTGACTTTCGTCTGATATATTACGGCCCCAAACTTTTCACTGTAGTCGCCGTTGGTGCATTGAACTAGGGTGTTGATGCTGTCGTCTGACATATTAACCTGGATAGTACGAAGAAAGTTAAACTGTTTGCGTCCCGCCGATGCCAACCTCAGCGGAGAAGATTGACGGACAGGCCAAGCATGAGTCCCTGACTATTGTAGTTACGGTGAAGAGTCTCCACAAGCTTTATATGGTTGACACTTCAATCTGTCAACTGATAGTGAGTCGCAGTTGTCGATCTGCAGATTCAAGAAGAGTATTCCCCTTTATTCCGCAGGCTGACTGGAGCTATAGGCGACTGTATTTTAGGGTTGATCCTGCAGTCCGTTACCACCTCACGGACTGTTGAGACCAAGCAAATGGCTCATCGTATCTCATCAACGACCAAAACGTAGTCGGGGATGACGCAATCCTTCCTGCCTGGCTGCGCAGGACAGTGTACTCCACTAACATTCATACGTTATTTGCGGAGTTCCGGTCACTGCCATCGAAATCCGACGCGTCGGTGCACTGGATCCAGCTCCGAACCAGATCATCGCCTTCGCCCACGATGCCCCTGTTGGTGAGTTAACTGAGCGTAACCCTTGACATGACCATTTGACGGTGGTTGACTGTAATATGACGTTTAACGATCCTGGAAAATTTCTGTATCTGAACGATTCCCTTTGGAAAATAAACTGAACCGAAGCAGCTTGAGTGAAACTGAGCTGACCTGAACGATGATAACTCAAGAGGCGCCTTGACTGGCTTTTACCGAGACGACCAGTTTAGACAGTGCACATTTCTGGAACGCACGACACAACGCGTGTGCATGTGTGTAGGTTACTCATATTATCTGTGTTGTCAATCTTGATGTCATTGTACAAAAGCCTCCTAATTGACACCGCCCTACCAAGTCCGGTCATTTTGCACAATCCACCTGTTGACGTTATACTCGCTCGTGACAAATTACTATCAATAACGTCAATAATTCCTGTTTCAGTTGTCGTTAATGTTAGTCTTCTGCCAATCCTAGCAAAGACGGATATATACTCACGTCCACATTATTGTGCCACGCAGTAATATGGTGCTTCTCATCTGCGGTACTCCAATGTTAACTGCCACGTTCAATGCACACCCATTTAACACACACTCATCCTAGCAGGTTTTCACACGACTAAGCAGGACGAGTGTTCATCCCACGTTCGCCCAGAAACCAGAGTTATCAGAAGTTTGGAAACTTTTGGAAAACAGAGCCACGCCGAAACAACTTGAGACGCGACATCCCCACAGACACCACACTTTCTGCTTCGCCCGAAACCAGCAAACCGTTGAGCTAAAAATGCTGAAACTCGCTGGAGTCTGACATAGGACTTCTCGTTCCTTTTTACGTTTCTGTACTTTCGCTAGCGTGTTATTTCTGAGTCGATCAAATATACTTAGTACGGGAGCATTATATAATCTCCGATTGCATAGTGTTTAGTTTTACTTCACTTTCGTACTGCTGCACAGTTATAACATCTGTGTATCATCTCAGCGTCGAACTACAAGCTTGCCTTGATGACTTCTGTCCCGCGGACTACTTGGGATCCAATTGTGGGGACTGCAGGTATTATATTTTAGTCACTGCGGTTATCCAGTGCAGTGGTTATGAGAAGTGATGTCGCAGCCAGTAACCGGAGCTAACAGATAATGCGAGGTTTGTATGGACGGCGCAAGCAGTTGAAATGGATGTGGTGTTACTGCTGTTCATCGGCAGGACCCCATTCTTGATTGTAGCGGATATCTGAAGTCAGTGAGGCACTGAACAAAGTCAGGTGCCCTAAAATTCACTCCTGGAAAGCGGAAAGCGTAATATGATGGGGGTGATTACAAAGCAATGAGAAAAAATACCCGATTTGAATCTGGGGATCGACAGGCTTGCGGATGATACGCTGAAACTGTGCATTGCTGTCGGAAAATGTCATGTAGCATACGAAACATTTCAGCCCTCAATGATGAGAAGCTGCTTATCAGAGAGATGAAAACTAAAAAACAGCTGGAAATTGATGGCGACTCTCCGGATGACAGACACAAACAGCTAACGAATTTATAACTGGGGATTAAGTAATTCAAACACAAATCAAACCAGGCAGGACCAGTACTTACTGGGTTTTCACAGGTCTCCCTTGAAGACTTCGTTCCCAGCAAGGTTGATGGAACACATTAACTGTCGGGGATATATATCAGTTCACTCCGGACAACAAAACGGGCGCAGAGTAAGGCGGTGAGTTGTTGGTACCGTTGAAGACAACGGTCTGTGGAGTTGCAGCCAGACTATGGGTTTAGGGGAAAGATATAGCCGTATTGGTGACTCAGTTGATTCAGTGTGACAGACAGTCTGAGTTAAGGGAAAATGCCCGGGATCTTGGCACTTGAAGGGTCACGGCCACGGATGCACTCATCATGAAAGTAATATGTGGCGGTAGATCCAAGACTGGTTGTCAAGGTAGTAGGAGTAAAGAACCGTCAGTCGAGGCGAAGGTGGGCATTGGGTGCGAAACGGAACAGAGAGCTGAAAGTACACGAGGGAGACAGGATGCTCCAGTTAACGCACCAAGGCTGGAAAAATCATTGACTGGACGACAACTAAGGCCAAACCCTTAGCAAAGGCGGTTACCCCAATTTGTGAGCCCCTAAGAATCAGCCGAACAATCTGTAACAGTCAGGCTGCAGTTAAGGAAGCCTCCGGTCGATGGCAGTGGTAACGGAAGATTGTGAAGACAAAAAGCAAACGGGAAGCTGTGGAGTTTCTGTGTTAAAAAGAGTGAGTAACCTGTAAGAAGCAATAGGGGCAAACTGTGCAGCCTTAGAGGAAAAGCTACCCCCAAAATGGACAGTCCTCCAAGGTTCACCGCCCGAGGGGTTTTGATAAAATGAAAATCTCTGGGCACTTGCTGTGGGGCAGGAGACCCATGTTCTGGCAATGCAATGACTGCAGCGTTGACAACAAGTGGGAAAAGCTTAAACAGGGTAACGAGGTTTTTGATGTCAATACGTGGCCGGAAAATGTATGAAGCCTGAAGTAGCTTCACGGAGATGCCGTCTGGACGGCTTTTCTATAAACAGTCAAGACCGCACGGAGGGTCCCGCTTCTGTCAAGCAACAATAACAGCCAGTGATAGGCCCCTTTCTCCCAAGACCATTTCCCGCTACATCCTAGAAGAGAGCAGTGGATCGCCTGTTTTTTGGCGAGCATCGAGAACCACCGTCTGACCTCCTTTGTGAATTGTCCCGGTGGGTTCAAAAGGGCGACAACATGAAAGATACCCCGCCGAAATTAATGGAACTCAGACTTCGCAGTAGGGTGAACAACCTGCTTCGCACTGAGAAAGAGTCTGAGGTCTTAGATTCCTGAAAGCCCTCTAAGTCTGCAGTGGCAAATGGCATCCAGCCAAACCTGGTCAAGTCGTTAGCCAGGGTTACGCAGCGTCCCCTACGTAGCTCTACACAGCTTCTTTAAAAGAGGGGGAATCTCTTGAGGAATAGCGCAGTGATTGTGATTGCTATTTACAAGAGAACCTAGCAATACAAACGAAGCAACTAAAGACCAGTGAGCGTGACCAGTCAAATTGCAAAATGCCCGGAAAGGCTAATCAGGGACGATATTTCAACATATCTGGGTGAAAGTCTTTTCAAAATCATACAGCACTGTTTTCCTGAACGAAACCCTTGTTTACCCAACCTTCCGTATTTCATGGATGAGGTTACGGGACGTTTAAATGAAGACAAGGAAGTCGAGGTGTGTTAGTTGGATTTCAACTGAGTCTTCGATTCAATGGATCACGGATGTCTGAACTAAACGTTAATGTGGTTTGTCATCTCCAACCGACTGATTGGCTGGGTAAAAAAAATTCTCGTCTAGCTGGGTTTTAAAGTGCAGGCTGGAAGCGTGCTTGTTGAAGTAGGCAGAGACCACAAAGATGTCTTTTAAGGATCTGTTTTCGATGTTCTTGTTTCTAATGTACGCAGTTGATCTGGTGGCCGGATTACTAACCCGTGCTTCGCATTTGCAGATGACGTTAAGATAACAGAGTTAACGAGCTGAGTTGCCTTAACAAAGGATCTCAAAGCAACAGCAGAGTGGTCTCTTAAGTAGTACCTTCCAGTAAATGCCAAATCGTGACCATTAGTCTCAAATCTCTAGAAATACTCGATCCTTGGGGTCTATTTACCATGAATTGTGCAGGAGAAGCTAGAAGCCTGAGAGTGGTGATCAAAAAAATTTCGGGCCCTCAGCTCCTTGCACACTGGCTGCATACAAAGCCCTGAGTGTGCTGTTCAGGTTTAAGAGGGTTCCATCTGACAGGCGATCAGATTTATTTTTGCCGCCGCACAAAACCTTAGTTCAGCCACATCTGGGATACTGCGTTCTGGCGTGGGCAACTTACTCGCCTAACGATATCCGGTGCATTGAGAGGGTGTGCCAACTTGCAACTGAAGTGATGATAGGATTCAAGAATAAACCGTATCTTGCCTGATTAGGGGAGTTGGGATCATAATCCATGAGAAGGAGGAGGATGAGAAGCGATCATATTGAGACCTTCAAAATTCTTAAAGGCGAAAGCGGAATGAACAAGTGGGTCAACACGACATAAACAAAGGTCATGGTCTCCGATTAAATAGAGTCGGGGCTCGTTCACTGGGAAGATTTTTCAGTTACCGAACAGTGAGTGAGTGGAGCAAGCTTCCACGTCAAGTAGTTCACAGGGATACCACGATTTTTTTCAAAATGCGTCTGGGTAGCGTATGGCCTGACAACAGTTCAGAACTCTCCTAGCACAACAGATAAGGCTTCGGAGGGTAGTGGTAACTTAGACGAGTGTGACAGTATGAAGGCCTGTTTCGCCTTCGCATTTCCATTAATCGTTTTGGCGACCCACAAACAAATTCTGAGTGATTGCTAGAATATTTACAATTCGCAGCCAGTATCTTAGATTATACATTCTGCGACAGGATAATCACTTGAGCGTATTAACGTTGCTGTAGATAATGTAGCACGGACGCCCACAGTCAAGCGTCTCAAAATGACTGGGTATATGCAGTTGGAAGGCGTAAGTCCTTCGGTACATAAGTGAAGGCTCGGCTGATGGCACTACCCCCATCAACTTATGAAGAAACGACCATCACCGGTCGGGGAGGCGTACGAAACTCAACCGACATTCGAACATTCCCCTGAGCCTTTTGAACACTATCAGAAATCAGACAGTTCGTCTAGGACACTAGCTCCCAGGATTCGACCGCTTACACAAACCACAACCAGCTGGATGTTTCTCTGTACTCGCTGTAATAAAAATAATAGCTTGAACCGAGTACGCCGTGCTCCGCTGTTTTGGTGAAGAATGTTTCCGTCATGGATAAGCTATCGGTAAATGTCTGAATCATGCAGCGATATAACTCCGTTTGGACCGGTTCCATATTCCGATACACACGTTTTACATTCACGATCCTACTACACTAAGCGTTTGAAGAAGCCAGATAACGTTGATCGCGATTGCACCGAGAGTACATTTCAAGGCAGTCGTCAACTGTCGTCGTTGCATACACTTCGTGGTGGGCATGGTAAGTTCAAGCGGACTGTGAATTCATTCTCAGAAACAACGTTCCTGTCACGGCAAAGTTGGTGAAATTTATAAAATGGATGCAACTCATCTCATCGTCGAAATAAGTAAGCCACTGCCCATGGAAAAGAAGCATCGTCGTGGATGGTACATTTAAAAAACATGAGCACATACCGGCAGTGAAAGGGAAACACGAAAGGTGTTGGCAGTTTTTTACCCTGGGAACAAACGAGTCATGGCCACCTCATTATCAATCATCGGAATACATGTTCGGGTAACTGAATTGCATTATTTATATCTTTCACCATAACAGTAACGGACGAACGGAGAGCCCATACAGCTTTAAATGAAATAATTCATTACGAGCGCTAGACAACAGACCACTCAATGACTTTCGTGGATCCCGAAAACAGGAATAGCTATATACAAAACATCAAAAATCTGTGGTCGTCTGCTGAGAAGCATTTGGGGGCCATATCCAGCTGAACGAACGTCAGTTCCAGTCACATCCTCAGCAGACCATTTGGAGGAAACGCAATCAGGGAAAAGTGGTTGGCTCACTTTGATGCATTATTGTTCGCATTCGTTATTCCGATTCATCTAGAAAGTGAAACCACTAGCGTTCGAGCGGAGCACGGGATTCCGGAACCCACGTAATTACGCTACCTCAAGCATGAGGTATGCGTTCACTATTGTAGCCGCTCCTTCCAGTTGACTCAACCTATGAACAACGTTGATAAGGAACACACGGAAGAATTGAGGATAAACTCGTATTTGAACCATTCGAGGTTTATTACAGTGATCTTCAGTTATGTTGGAAGACATTTTTATGAAACTGCCGTTAACTGGCGTTTATAAAACCTAGTAGGTTTCTACTGAGGAATACACCTTTGTGGAATTGTTAAAAACGCAGCGAAACATTTGAGAGCATACCGATAATTATCATTGACGTCTGTAACCGGCGAAAATAGACCGACAACCATCAAAATCACAAGCATTCTCGATATGAAGATTGAGCTGTCACAGTTGATATGGTATAAACGAGAATCAGTGTTATCGTCGCAGAAATAACGGACATCAAGGTGGATAATTAACAGCCAGATAAGTGAGCGTTGCGCCGCGTACATGTGACAAGCTACGCTCAAACGAGTCAGCATACAGGTCGTCAGAGATGGAGTGGCACACATGTCCCGTGTTTACACTGTCCCACATGGACTGTGGACAAAAACAAGCACACGGTAGCGTCCTGCGCGACGGTTCTCAGGAATGACGTTTCATCAACGGAGTTCCAATTAAAACGCTGACAGGAAAATGTTTGGTCACATAATTCAGACAGATAATTAACAGCCAAGTGTAGTAGCGTGGTTTTTATCGAGATTCAATTTAATAGGGCAGCCGCAATTAAGAATTAGGAGCAGATGTATACCTTTTAAACCGGATGAAATTGAGGAAAATGGAAATGTGTTACATCATGAAAACTCCGATGAAGGCATTTTCAGAAAGCGGGTTCAATTACGAAGGCGACCGTGAAGCCTTTATCAAAAAAACATTTTCCTTAAAAAAGTACACATATGTACCATTTTTAGGCGCAGCCGATTCTTCTCACTGTATCACAACTATTGAGCCCGATAAACTTTACATATTCTAATTTTTTAATATTTCACGTAAAATTCGACAAATCTCTTTTCGCGTCCAAGTGGCTGTTTTCAAGTCGTTTTGACGTTGAAACACCTTGTCAGTGGATTGCACTATTGCTATTTTACACCCACTTCAATGTTTCCTGTGGTTTTTACTTCTTGACAATTTTGTTCTTAGTATCTAGGAATGCATCTTCATGTAATCACACTCACACTGATGTTGCACTTATCTCTTTTATCACGTCTTTCCAATGGGAGGGTAACCTGTACGTCTCGGTAGTGGCTGTGAAGTCACGTTCCGATGGCACTAGTGGCTTAAGTTGTTCAGCATTTATTTGATAGTCTTCATCATTACGCATGGAGGTAAAAAATTTCTTTTTTATCGTCGCAATACTGGGTGCTCGCACTGGCTGACCGTAGCGGGGAACAGGGAACCTTCTGGCCCAAACCTCTTCCTCCTAGAGACTGGAGTGAACTGAACGGAACCATTTTTAGCACATACTTTTCTCAATCCAGTCATTGTTACTGTCACTGAACTGTCAACTACATTGAGGGTAATGTGAATTTATACCCACATTACTGTGCCACGCAGTAATATGGTGCTTCTCATCTGCGGTACTCCAATGTTAACTGCCACGTTCAATGCACACCCATTTAACACACACTCATCCTAGCAGGTTTTCACACGACTAAGCAGGACGAGTGTTCATCCCACGTTCGCCCAGAAACCAGAGTTATCAGAAGTTTGGAAACTTTTGGAAAACAGAGCCACGCCGAAACAACTTGAGACGCGACATCCCCACGAGCAACATACTTTCTGCTCCACACGCAACCAACAAGCCAGTGCACCAGTGAACCTGAACTTGGCTACTCCAAAGACACTCATGTTCAACACCAATGACAACCCGCGAACAGCGTGCGGGGAAACGACTATATTCGGAGGTTCACCACCCGATCCAGCCTAAGAAGCACAGTCTTGCTATTCGGGACAGCCGAGTTAGTAATGGGGTGAGGTCAGCAAATTTCTCCAGGAATAACAACAGCATTGCTAACTAAACGTTAAGGTTCTCTTCTTCGGAGTATTCTGTAATTGTTCGGAACCTTCCAGAACATGTCGCCAGCTTCTTAAAGCACACCAACGAGCACGATTTGAGGCTTTGGAGAAACCTCTGCGCTGAAAGGAGCACACATTCATGTATATCAAGCTCTATCACGAGCTTAGCGAGCAAAACGGATTTGACACATTCGGACAAACCTAGGTTGGCAAGTATCATGCTCTCATTACCTAATTTAACTGAAGACCTCCCAGCAGCACATAAGCTGTTGGACGACTCTGGGGGCACGAGGTACCCTGATGCACCACAAGCTAAATGCCAGAGGCGTATCGCGATTTCCGTAGCAATGATCTGGAACACGACAAGAGTCAGTGGCGATTCCTGTCAACTGCACTTGAACTTACCAACGTCCAAGTTCAACGTATTCACCGCATCCTGCGGCCCAAGCCGGAGTCAGGCAAATCTCGATCCTCGCTAGGGATGGCAATGCACATACTGAGGCGGTTATGCCACGGACGTCATCTTATCCCTGGCTGGGTTTCGTCTTACCTTGGTCGCTGTAGGGAAGAACAAGATTTATTGAGGGTCAACCACCACACACGTGCTGGTCGCCTTCTGATGTCCATTGAGGATCTGACGATTTCCAAACTTTCACCAAAGTCGGCTCCTGTAGGGTCGGCGGCCTTCATCAACTTTGCCTTTTGAATGAACCACCTCATTCAGAATCCTCAGGATAACGTTCATTCGTTTACCATCAACTCTGGAAATTGTATGCATACAAAGTGCACTTAGCTTAGTAAATAAATTATAGGAGCTTTGTTAACTTTTTTCTACCGCAGAGCCCCAGATTTTTGACACGATGGAGTCGTGTCTCAGCATTGCCGACGTAGATTCTGAGCTCACCTGAGGGGATACGACTATCTTCGGCGAGGATAAAACTAAAGGTGGAGGAAGGGATCGGCTCTTTATATTCACGCTTTGCTTCATGCCTTCAATTACCACAATCCACTTTCCGCTGCTTTTCAGTTAACCGTTTGGTGCTCGATTCGCCTAAATGGTTCTGAACGTTGGCTTGTAGGTGGTCCTCTATCGTCCTCCATCTTCAGATAATTCAAAAGACGAACTTTCATTATTTGGATTGGACGTTTTATCCATCCCACCATTTTTCACACCCTCTCTTATTGGGCGACTTCAACTTGACTGAAATTAACTTTCCGGCTTTCTCGTTCGCAACACTGAAAATTACATGTCTGCATGAGTAGTTCATACAATCAGAGCAATGGACTTAAAGGGACACATCTCTGGTTTCACCCGGTGGCTTACTGACCATAATCCGCCGCGGCTGGAATTGCGTATTAACTAACGAAGAGTCGGCGGGAGAAAACATTATAATCACCGCACCACTAGGACTGAGTGATCACGCGGTCGTCTTATTTCGACTTCATTTGCAGTACGAACCTGGTCAGCTCAACGGCTAATAATCGCAGAAACTTCCGGAAATGGACGGAGAAACTACCTTGTCACTTGGAAACGCAGTCCTGGATGAACTACACTTTCCTTCACTCTGTAGATGATCTCTGTGAGAAGCTTACTGCCATCCTTTCCGCAGCCGTTGGTGAATCTACACCATTATCAGGCCCCAAACGGAACAAGCCTCCAAGTCAACTACGCTCTACACTCAAACTAATTCTGAAGAAGCGTTATGCTTGGACGTGCTATCAGTTATCAGGATCAAAAGTTGACCAAAAATATGTGCTGCCTCGAGGAATCGGTGTACGTCGCTTGTATGCGAATCGTTTCGTAAGTACCTCATCACTGGTGAGTTCTCCAACACACAACACGGATTTGGCAAGGGCCATTCGTGTAGCACTAATCAGCTGCTGGCCACTGAGTTACTCAAGGCGATGCGATGGACGTCTTATACCTAGACTCTGCTAAGGCGTTCAAACGTGTGGATCATGCTATTTTGATCGGCAAGCTTTCCTATTATGTGCTGCGAGGCGATCTTCTTCAATGGTTTGGGTGTATCTGTTTGGGCGTCCATTTTACCGTCCCAAACCGCCTCCGTCCTCGAGAAAAAAACGATGGGCTCAACCCTACTTAGCGGAACTGTTCAGGGTGGTCGAGAGGTGACTTTGGTTAGTTTTTTTACCCGTCCGACTTTTATTCCGCTATGCTCATTAGTGACCCTAACTATTTTTTTCGGTAACTGTTCTATTTGATGTTTCGGGTTTTTTGGGTCACTATACCCCTCACAAATACTTTGTACTTCTTCGCCTTGGGGCAAGTTTTTGGGTCGGTAACAAAGCTTGTGTTTGCACGCGTCTTTTGGCTTGTCTTGGGAGCAGATCACGGGACAGTTGCGGTAATTTTTCGGGATCGAGATTTCCGTGTTAATTAATATCAGAAGGAGGGTTACAACAGTACCTTGTTAACCGTCTGTACGGATTGCGCTTCAATGGTGTATTTACTACACGCAGGCCTAGACTCATTGAAATGCTCCAAAGTTCGATTCTTGCCCCGCTACTATGCTTGTTATCTATAAACGACCGTCATTCTTTACTCACCCCCGTTATTGCTGTTTACTTAGGACGTCAAAATTCGGCGTACTGTCTACACTACCCATGACTCATCCTACAGAAGTATCCTGACGTTCTATTTCATTAGACTCGAGTGAACCGACTCGACTTTAGTGCTAATAAGTGTAATGTTACGCACATTCGCTGCTCTGTGAACGCCACTAAAACTTGACCAGTATTCGCCTCCGACAGTTCTTCATCGAGAAGGACCTAGGAACCACTGTTTCGCACACTCTCTCGAGCTCTGCGAACGCTGAAACAAATGCAAAAAGGCTAGCAACACCCTGGCGTTATTGAAACGTCTTTTCGGCCAGTTCAACCCCAGTTGTTTTCAGCTTCTTTATAACAGTTTCGTTCGACCGCATCTGGAGAATGGAACTGTGATCTGGCCACCACATCTCCAAAAGGACAAGTTGCTCCTGGAGGCTGTGCAACGTCGGGGCGCAAAGACAGCCTATGGTCTAAAAACTAGGCCGTATGAAGAAAGGCTGAAATCTTTGAACATGTACTCTTTAGAGTATCGTCGGCTTAGAGGTGATTTGGTATTAACCTTTTTGATAATGAAGTCCCCGGATCATCCTTGCCGGCTGATGCTCAACAGGGGAAATAGCATGACACTAAAGGTCCAAGATAGCGGGCTAGAATGAAGACATTGTTTTTTTCTCATTGCGCGGTTGTAAGGCTTGGAATTCTCCATCGGACCATGTCGTTTCTGCTGACTTTGTAGCGATTTTCAAGGTTCGCCTAGGGCAACATTTATTAAATTAGTTCAGATACTGCACCTTTTTCCCCTATTTCAGCCCACTGCTGTAGGACCTTGAGGTTTTACGAATTAAGATACGGAATTCTCAAAAGCTTTGGCTTCCTACTGAAGTCTCCCTATAAACGACAGCAAGTGTGCGCATATGTCGCTCGGTAAGAGACTCCTGGAACCTAGTCATGATACATGGTACAAAAAGCGCAATAGATGTGGCGAGATTTGACCTTGAAGACGATCTAAGGATTTCACTGGCGACCGGTTTATCCCTTCTTCTCGCCAACATATGGCCGCCACAAAGGGATCGGAGACTCCTGGAATGATGAACAGGAACCTTTCTCCGCATAGACAGGCATGCCTTTCAGTCGCTCTACGGGGTCTACATACGACCACTGCTTGAGTATGCTAATCAAGTCGTATACACCGGCTTGAAGAAGGACATACTCGCTTCGGGTGGAGTCAGTTCGTTGGACTGAATACACAGAGACACTTGGTTCACGGTCACTGACGCCACCTGTAAGCCAGGCCTCCGGGAAAGCAAACATGTGGGGTTGTGTATCATGAATCAACTGTCTGATTTCCGGTAATTTATTAAACAGACTCAGACAGTTCGTATACATGCATTTAAGAGCTACTTCCTCACTGGACTTTGCGAGAAAAGAGAGAGGAGAGTGCGAGGAATAGCTTGGGAAAGAAGACCTTGATTGAGGAGGTTGGTGGGGTTGGACTCAGTCTTTACTGCCGAGTGGTTCTGATGACACTACTATGGGGCTGCGAGCGCGATATCACCGGTTGTGCGTACGTCAACATGCATTCTCGGTGTCGCAATTTGCGACCTCCGCATTCCTGCCAAATTCCGCTTCTTGGGGGACGTTTGGGAGTTTTCACCCACGGAAAATTAGAATTTCTTACCTGCTGGACGCAGGGTTTGAAAAAGAGCAGTGTGCGCGGCTTCCTGGGATCACTGATAGACGTATT
>LOND01002156.1:24500-49429 GCA_014220965.1 Paragonimus kellicotti | reverse complement strand
AATAGGAATAGGGAATATGCAAAATAAAGCAGATGCAGATACAATGTAACCCAATAAATCCAACATGTAACGAATTAGTACATTATTCGGTGACGAATAACTGTAATCGTTTAAAATTTTTGATACGCATGACACTAACGGGACAAAAAATATGAATAGACAGTAAGCAAGAAAATTTGAACCAAATTTCGAGTCGCCCGCGTAATCAACAGTTCTTCTCTTATAGGGTTACCAACCACTGGAAAGAACTTCTACTAGAGATTGTTAGCTGCTCTTCTGGGGACGGTCTGGAAGTGTTATCAGATGCTCACCTACTCAAGAATTTGCTGGATTATCCTATTGTTCTGTTCTGTTGAATTAATATTTCACTTTTCTCGGTAACCTCTGTAATCTCGACGAGCTGTGCTACACCCTGTTCTCACTGACTGCCCTTCAGGTCAACGAAAAACCACTGGCATCGAAACGGACAAACTGACTGGATCCGGGTGACTTGGACCTCCAACCTCCAACCTCGAACGCGTGAACAAATCGCTGAAATCGTTGAAAACCTACATATTGAACCCATTGAAGCACTGAACCAGGGAAATTCTTGAACGTGATTGGTCGTAATTTCATTCTGCGTAAAACGTTCGCTGACGAGGATGCATGACGCTGAACAAGACAACAGGGAGTTCCGCCTATTCAGTATACGACGCTTGTCCTCATTCAAAATTCCCCAGGAATACAGAGTGAGTAATGATTGCGAACCGTTATCGTCTTTTCAGGAAGGGACGATGTCGGAGCGTTTCAGAGTTTGAAAAGCTTAATCGTATCGGCGAGGGAACTTACGGAATAGTTTGTATGTTTTTTAATGTTGTATATAATTTCTCACAGATCGAGCTAAAGATACTGTTTCCAAGGAAATTGTTGCTTTAAAGAAGGTTCGTATGGAAAATGTCCGCGATGGTATGAATGAAATAAAGATTGAGCATAGATCTTCAGGAATACCTATCAGTAGTTTGAGAGAAATAACTCTTTTGTTGAGTCTAAAACATCCCAATGTTGTCCATCTACGTGAGGTTGTTGTTGGACGAGGGCTCGACAGGTGAATTGTCCTTCCGCATATTGGAATTTGTACAGCATTTTTCTGGTGATGGAATATTGCGAACAAGATATGGCCAGTTTACTGGACAACATGCCAAATCCGTTCACCGAATCACAGGTCAAGTGTATAATGTTGCAGATTTTTAAAGGTCTCCGGTACTTGCATGAAAATTTCATCATCCATCGAGATCTTAAGGTATCGAACTTGTTGATGACTGACAAAGGTCTCGTAAAAATAGGTACGTTGTAATCTTTTAAATTGTAACTTGTTTAGCGGATTTTGGTTTATCTCGGCCCACTCACTCACATAATCCAATGACGCCTTGTGTAGTTACCCTTTGGTGAGTTCCTGTCTTTTACTGTCCCCAGTGTTTTGAGTTCTTTTTGACACGGTCAACGAATGTGGAGTATTGTTTATTCGAATATGTTAAGTCGACATTTGTGTTGGTTCAAAATAAACTTGCAAACGCATCGTGGCTTTATATATTAGTCCTACACTGACTTCCGGGGACCGTTTGCCATTAACCCCGAACCTTTTCACCTAAGAACAAACAGACGCTCATTGCTGCTCTTGTTTTCAGCCGATTAACGTGAGGAGTTCTGATAGTATTGTTGCTTCGAAACATAGTGGCTACTGAGCAGGTTCGATGATTGTTTGGTTTGTGAATTGCGACGCCCTTTTGTGTTCGCTAACTACCAGCCCCCGTGTTCGCATTCTTGCCTGAGCATTTGAACTATTTACCCACGTATCCAGGGCTGGGGGTCCAAAACACACGAATCCAGCCCGTTGTTCTTTTTACTTCCAACAGGCCCGATGTGATTTGCAAGAGTTGTTGACAACAAAATGTCGCACAGCTTTTGGGAGCATCTACAAGTAATCTGAACAAAACCAACTTACTGTTCCACCACGTTTTCAGTGAATGGGAATCTAAAAACGATTGTAGGTGATCCTTCAAAAAACATATAACGATTCCGTATGGAACGTCAATCCATTGTAAGGAAAGAATTTCTATCTGGCAAAGCCAGTGAAGCTTGTCGGGACCTCATCGCCAGCTATCAACCACTAAACTAAGAGGATGGTCCGCGAGACCCATTGCAAAGGCCTGATTACTCAGTAAGCTACTGCGAGGTCTTTGAGATCCAAGTGATGACTGTTGTCCAGTTCTCCATACTGTTACACCTTTGGTGTGTGACACCAAGACTGTCTCGTGGAGAAAACCCCGTCCTTGCTCACCACAACCTCCTGCATTCTAGCCAACTTCAGACGTGTCGTATTCTCCTAAAGATGGGAGGGTTGCGTGGATTGTTGTGGTACGAACTGGAAACTAAAGTAGACTTTATGTACCGTTTGAATGGTGTCTGTAAAAGTCAACGGTCATTCCGGATTTAACATGCATGTTAGCTTAACACTCCATCTAACGTTCAGTCGAATTTGATTACCAGCGGTTCGTTACATCACTCCTGATGTGTTCCACTTGCGGAATAACTGTTCCTTTTGCATGATGTCAATGTATCTGATATCACGGTTCCCACCGTTGGTTTGTTCTGTGTTTACATGTAATGCATGCATGTTTCAGACGCGAATCTTTGATTTTAGCACTGCCATCCTCTTGAGTTTAATCCTGGATCCCTGTCGATTCAAACTCTTTTGTTAATCCGGGTCTCGGGTGACACTAAAGCTGAATCTCGCGGTCAAGCTGGAGTGGGAATCGCACTGAGTTCCAGAGCAGAGCAATGTTTGCTCGATTGGATCCCAGTGAACAGTCGCTTGTGCGCTGTCAGACTCAGCACACTACTTAACTTCTGTCAATACCAGTCAGAAAGCTTTGTATATCCTTAGTATCGGCGTACTCTCCGACAGACTACAGTTCGGATGCCACTTGTAACGCTTCTTGCGACCCTCTTGTCGACCCTGTGAAGCAGACTAAACACCCTGACATACCCATTCCAGCCGGACAATTAGAATGTCCAACTTGATCACCTTTCTCCAGGCGAGAAGCGACTGTGCGTTTAACTTCCAAGCACAATATTGACGGCGGTGAAGACTCGCTACAATTATGTACTTTTTATGGTCCGTATTTTGCCTACTAAAAATGCTCACTAGTCGTCTGTCACATCGAGCATTCCTTGACGATGCTGCGGCCGACTGGTTTGAGGTGTGAGGTGGACGGATGATGTTCTGGCGTAATGAACTGCAGTCTTCAAGTGTTCGACTACTGTAGCTAGGGTTCGTCCTCCAAGTTGGTGCCGTCACGACCCAGAGTAGGTGACCAGTAACCCTGGATATGATAGTGGCTACTCGGACCCAGTGGCGTGCATGTTGTTTAATCGAGTTGTCTGTGAAGTGAGTGCACTTAATGACGCGGGGCAGTGAAAGCCGTGAGGAAGCTGTCTTGCTGATGACGCCTTACTTTCACTCACAGCTCGGTTGTTTCGTTTGCATAGGTGTAGACATCTAAATGTCGAACATTTGAATATAAGCTATTTTTCGTTAGTTTCATCCTCTCTCTTCCTGTTTTTTTCTCCTTTTTTTGTATTTTATTTGTGTTTATATGGCAGTTAAGGGCCACCAAGAACCGTTGATGTATTGCTGTCTATGATTATTATTAGTAATGGTGTGCGGCAAAGTTGTCCAGACTCGTCTGATGTCATGGAACTGCTTCGCAAGTATTCTACGTCGACACGTAGAGTATTTGAACAATCTTGCTCTAACGTGTTCACGGAAAGCTCAGACCGTCTTAGATAGGTTAAGGACTCCCGTTTGTCTGCTTGGAATGTCTTATACTATCGAAGTCCACCGTCTGGGGTGCGGTTGTAAGACTGGCAGGACTGCGCACGTTTTCATCTTTGATGGTAAGCCGTTGGAGGTAGTCGATAATTTTAATTACTTCGAGAGTTACATCATAAGCGGTAGAATGCCCGACGAGATCACAAGTCTTCTAGCTATGGTTCGGGTGACGTTTTTCAGCTTACGTCGGCTCCGTCGATGGCATGATTACAGTCATTCTGTAAAAAACTGACCATGCAACATTGTAAGAGCGGTACTATTGTATGGTTAGGAAACCCGATCCATCAGAGCGTGTGGTGGAAACTGCAAAGCAGTGATGAGGTTCGCCGACATGTCAGCAAAACGAATGGACTCTGTCGATCCTTGAGCCTAATGACCTCATCTCACAGGCCTTGATAACCTGGCCGAATGCCGGCTCATCGCTCGCCATGGTGTGTTTAGTCTACGAATGGTTGGTCAAGCTGGAAGTGGCAGCCTGGTAGCCAGTGTATAATTCGGATTGCGGTATGAGGCTACTGAATTTGAAACCTCTTCAGCAGAGCGTTTCCGGCTTCCTGGCCGGGTTCCAAAGTCTATTAAACACTTGATTGAGGAAGCTGTCACATGGTAAAAAGTATGAGTTAACCGCGCTCGTGCTGTGAACGTCTGTGTGCATCAGTGTGATTTTTTACCATTTACATCTTCTCGTTAGTTTCCACAAACCCATCTTCCCTCCCATATAATGTGACAGGTTTGGTAGTTCATGCGGTCTTATCGTGTTAACTATTCCGAATAAGAAACTACCAAAAAGGATAATGAATAAAACAAGACTGGGTGGAAGACCCGGAATTCATTTGAAGACAGGCACGCCACTAACTGCTACACGTTTCACTTTTGCATAGCATTTTCAACCAGCGACATGAGTGACCATGAAGACTAGACAGACACCTACCCAACGTAACAGTCAGGGTCTTTCATATTTCGTGACCACGTTGTTGCTTGACCACCACGTGGTTTCACCCAACTGTTGGTGGTCTCAGTATATAATGCCCGGTACGGTAAACGCTCAGCTGGCATGCGGAGTACGTGACCTAACCATCGCAGGCTGTGCAACGTGAGTAGTTGACCAATTGATCGCGCATCCCGAGCGTTCCGGAATACGCGCCGGCGAACTGCCGCATTGCTCACGCGATCAGTCCACTTAATGTGGGCTAATTGGCGAAGACAACGATGGTCAACAGCAAGTCAAGGACAGATCATATTTTTGGATCTAAGGGTTAAACGAAAGACGCACATACATCATATTACAAGTGCGTGAATGTGTCCACATTCTCAAGTGGGTTGCCTACAACAAAGAATTTAGGAATGGAAATGTCTCATTCTTGATGGAGTGAAGCACATTTCATACAAACTGGTTCCACCATTCACCTTTGTTCAACATGGTCTGCATGTCTTCGGCAGAGGGGCTAAGTAAGACAATGTCATCCGCATACTCCATGTCGGTCAACCTAGCACCAGGAAGAAGCTCAACACCAAGCTCACTGGATTCCTCAAGCGCACTTTTTGGAATGTTGTCCATGGCGAAAGTGAACAGAAAGAATGACCGGACGCCCTGCCTGTAGAGTGGACATGCAGTGATCTCATCAGATTCACGTGTTCTTATGGGACCCTCTTGCGAAGAAGGTAGTTACAGAGGACTTGACGAACGACCCAACCGAAAGCAGTCTTTAATATTAGAAATACCATGGCAGACGGTTGTCTGTAAGGGTGCCGATGTACTCAGATCCGTCTCTTGATCGGATCGAAATCCTGCCTGTACTTCGCGTATCTGACTTTCTCTGGGTTTGATGGACAGACGCAAAACCAGGTCGGTGAATAATTTGGAGGCAAGATACACTAGGTCGGTGTCTTTCGGTTCGTTAGATGGATTTCGGGTCCTGTATTTTAAGACGGGGATTACGGTTGATAAACACCCATCACGAGATACCTCTTTAGTTTGCCAGAAGGGGATTCGTCAGTTCCCATATCATGCTTTTCATACCGTTCTTGAAAAGACATTAGTGTCTGGTTCGGAGCACTGCTGCGCACAATGATTGTATTCGGAGCTACGTGATATTTTTTCAATAAAAATGAAAGTTTTTCAGTCGTGTTAAAAAATACGCCGGCGGTTACGGTCAATCGTTGGACGATCGGAGTTCTCTTTGTTTGAGAGTAATTTTCTAGCCTCCTCCTTCCTGAATCCGTGTACAGCAGTGCTACAACCAAAAAATATTTCTATCGTATGCTTCTTTTGTGTCTTACTACCTAAACACTGATGTGCGAAATTCAGCCCCATGAATGTATCTGTGTTTTGTCTGACTGTTCCCGCTTGGCCTGACTGACAAGGCTGCACCTGATAAGACTGAAGTTCTAGTCATCATAATCATCTGGATCGATGCGGTGCACAAGCCTGACCACTACGTCAGGTTAGCGAAATAGATCAATAGTCCATTACTAGAAACCAGTGCCCTCTGGTGTATGTAGTACGTTGGCCTCCCTGCTATTGGGCTTACGACAATTTGTGTTTGATGACGTAGTGGCCTCCCACTGACGGTCACAACGAAAGTGACATTACGTGATCGGAATCCATACGGGTGCTGCAAGTTGACTTACTATCTTGGAAGCTGATACGCCACCGATAGCTGACGGCTGTGTGGCCGATCCGTGTCCACGACTGACTTGGCGATGAAGGTCGTCAGGTGGTGCATTGATGATGGGAATGTCGAAAATTAGCACTCATCAGAACCAGACTGTTGTCTGTTCTTCAAGGTTGTCCTATGTCATTGTTAAGGCGGGTGACGGTTCGAGCGGTAATATCCTCTGACCATGATCATGAACTTCGTGAATATATTAAACGAATGACTGCCTGAACTTCTGTGGACAGCACTTGACTATTGCTCGCGCGCTGATCTTGGTACCAGGAAAAGGTGACTTTCAGTTCGAGGGGTATCCGCTTTTTGAGCATCAATGCTTGACACTAGGTGCACTTGTGGGCGAGGACTTGCGTAAGACTATCCGCTTAACGCGAAGTCAATGCACTTTCGTTGTAGACCCCTGGAATTGTTTGTTATCCCTACTGTTTTCTTCTGGCTACCTTCAACAAACGTATGAGGTCCCTTAAATTGGTCGTGACTGTCTATATGGTCTTGAAGATTCACCGTTAATGTTCACCCATCATCTAGAATGACACAGGTCTTCCGTTTTTTCTGAGTTATCGAATCCTTGGCAATTGGAGAGTGATCATTTTGCTGAGAATTTGTGAATGCGACCATCATTCGTCCATGGTCCGAGTTGACGAGTCCCGATTTATGGGCGAACGGTTACTTACCCTATGCGCCTTCAAATGCCAGTTTGTACGGGGATGCTCGCCGCTAAAAAAGGCTCATGGGTGATGTTATATGGCCTTGGTGGGTATTCGTTTTTCTATTGTGTGACTCGAATTCAAACGTTTGCTACACTTAGTGGGCGCTTAAAGTGGTGTTTTGTTCACTACTGATGGCCGTCGTCTAGAAACTATATCTCAATTATTTACTATCATCCACTGCTTCTGTCGGCAGTTCGGTTGGAAATTTCTGTCCGAAGCTTGCCTCTGATATTGTGTTTAAGAGCTATTTTCCCTGCAGTCTTGTTCCATCACTTTAAGAAATGAGACTCATTTTTATCTCCAGAACAGTTGACCTCTCGTTCATCCGTATTGTGAAGTCACTGGTAATAAAACGGACCTACCTTGGTCTGTGAGTTCGATAGCAACACCCCTCTGAGGCCAACAGAAATCAATATCTGGGACTGAGACTTTGTCGCAAAAGACTGTAGGAGCTTATTTCGATTTAGAAGTATTTCGTTCGATTTTTCCCTCTGCTTGGCTCTAGTGCAGTAAAGATAAATCCACTTCAATGTTTCAGCGCGTGAAAATCACGCGTTCTATATGGTAGTTCAATGCACTGCAGGTTTTATATTAATGGAAATGCATGGCTTCTTCTATATCTTGCTGTTTCGTTCATTCAATATAGAGGTCGTATTTACCTGTCTCCTACCGTTATTCAGTTTTAGTAGGTGCCGAATGGTTGACCAGTGAAAGTGTCGAATAACCAAAAGGAAAAAGTCCATCGAGGCCGACGAAACGGAACCTCACTATTGAGAGGAAGAGAGAGATAAGGGTTCAAGACAGGCCAAATACAACATCCTTACATAGACAGAAACTAACAGGAAAACTGGTTGTCATTTGGCTTGAAAGACAAGTCGAGAGTGGTGAACTAACAGATGCATAACAGCCGTAACTACTGAAGCCCAATCTGACTAGTTTAACCAAATATGGTGTGGGATAACTTTTTACTTCGAACTGGTTTGCACATTACATGACAATACTTTTATTGAGGATCAGTTGTAATGATTTCCTGTCGTTGAACTCTTAAGAGCACTGTGGCTTCAAACGGTTAACGACTCATGATGTGTTACAACTTAACCGTTCGTTTCATTTGCTCACAGCACCGTCTGTGTCGTTTTTTATAGGGAAATCACGGATAAATACGTTAATCTGTTATATTCGTTTTATAAACTAGTTATATTTTGAGGGCATCTCCAGTGTTGGTCACTCGATGTAGTGCGTACCAGGGGCTTTTGATATCCTATTCACCTCTTTCATAAACCATATAAGCTGGGTGGTTTTTGGTGTAGCCAGCTGTTCGGTATGAATAATAAGCATGATATCGCTCTGCGCGTCCTGCCAGTCTGAGATGTACCTATTTTACTGATAGTACCAACCGGCCAGAATGGTCTGTGTGGAATGTTACCTCAGCCTATTGTGTCGTCTAGTTAAACTCGATACTGTCGATGGTTTGTTACTTCTGTGAGTTTTGAACCGTGTGAGCCTTTCCGTAATGCGACGTGCTAGGTCATGCCAGATTGTCTACACCTGGGCAGCATCAGTCGGGACAGTTAGCTAGAGTCTGTGACTTACACTCAACGTTTGTACCTCAAAGTTGCTAGAAGCTTATGCTCTTTGGTGATTATGTTTTTACTCAGTCGAAGCATGGCTTTCGAGTTGTTTTCTTTACCGTTTTAGGTGTTCATGAATTAACGTAATGCCTGATTCACTATCGCATCTCGTGTTTCTCTCATGTTTTGGTATAAATTGCTGAGAATTAAGGTTCGGTATTTTCGTTCTGATGTGCCATTTAAATGAAAGTTGTATTACAGAATTACTGATTCTATTCATACTGCCGCAGATGTTAGCGTTGTTCAACCTTATTTTTCAATTCTCCAGGTACCGCGCCCCAGAAATATTGTTGGGAGATAAAAACCAAACAAAGGCGATCGATATTTGGTAAGAAGATAATAGCCATATCTATAACTTGTATTTTAGGTCAGCTGGTTGCATCATGGGCGAGCTGTTACTTCATAAGCCACTGCTTCCCGGAAAATCAGACATTCATCAAATCGAGTTGATCATTGATTTGTTAGGCACGCCTAACGATCAAATTTGGCCGGTATGCGTCGATTTTTGTACCACCAAATTCTTTTTCTAGGGAATGTCCAAGTTACCTGCGTTGGAAAAAATCAACTTGAAGAAGCAACCGTGAGCTAATTTGTCCACTGCTTACGTTATAATCACACTTACTTGGAATTTTGTTTATATGTTCTGTGCATTTTCGCAAAAGTCTGTCTCTGTGATAACCAGCGGCGTGATGAACAGTTGTTTCATTCGTGTTGGGTCTCATCGGGACTCGACGAGCTCAGTGGCGTGAATGTTGTCGTTGTTTGGCCGAGTTGTCTGTGAAGTGAGTGCACTTAATGATGCGGGGCAGTGAAAGCCGTAAGGAAGCTGTCTTGCTGATGACGCCTTACTTTCACTTACAGCTCGGTTGTTTGTTTGCAAGGTGTAGGCGCCTTGATGTTATGTTTGAATATAGACGTAGCTATTTTTAGTAGTTAGGTCCCTTCCCCCTTCTTTTTTCTTCTCTCTTCCTATATAGGTTTTTTTCCTTCGTGGTTGTGTGGCAGTTAAGCATCAGTGTGAACCACTGATGTATTGCTGTCTATGATGATGATGATGATGGAAGATCGCACCCACGTCGTGACGACAACTGTCAGAATGATATCCCAACACCTGTCCCCGTATACCTGTACACTGTGCTTTGGTTAGGTATCGCAACTTATGGCGTACACAAACAGCTAGGCGTAAAGAGAATACCCTACGGTATTATTGGATTAAAGATCAAATGATCCGGCACCTGCGTACACATGAGCCTTCTTATGTTACCTTTGTAGGCGAAGCGTTAGTACAAGCATCCGCACTACGAGACTGCCGACCGAGTTAAGCGGATTAACCTACTTGATGAACGAACCGTCAGACAAACAGCGCACCGGTGTCCGACTGATTTAGTTTTGGTTGGGAGCATAACTGCCGTTCGAGCTTAATTTACTGACCCATCGATTGTAGTGCGTTTCGAAAGACCACACAGGTGAACGCTAACGACCAGCGTTTGGTCCTCTTTTAAAAAGAAATCGTTTCACATTTCCTACTAGATGGAATTTTAATTTATGTAACTAAAGCTCAGAATGCTTTTTATATCATGGCTGTGCTACATGTCCGTGCTTTTCTCTGCGAATCATTCATCTCTTCTTTACGACGGCACTGAGCCTGACCAGACGTTACTGTGACTGCGGCCGCCGCTGACCTCGCCAGTGACGTGGAATATCCTAAATGTAGGCGACGTTACTAAAAGGCTAAACATTGAAAAGTCCGTACAGGTTAATGGGATTAGGTTGGCCAGACTCATCGATACGAGGTCAACCAATAGTTGGCGGAAAGCTGCAGCCCATCAATCTTGGCAACCCGACCAAACTGGCATGTCAGCGCAGTGACCAATCCGGATGGCACGTCTGGCGTAGCATCGGATTTGTTATAACGAGCACCGGAGTAAAACAAGTTGTTTAAGTGTGTCATGTGTTAAAACAAACAGGCTACAAGCTGGGTCGAGCCGACTGGCGCAAGGTGCGAGGTGGACAGATGATGACCTGGCGTAGACAAATGAAATCGTTCACGAAGGGGTTGGTCACTGTAGGTCGGGTTCGTCTCCCGGGCTGGGGCCCTCGCGACTCACAGAGTCGGTGGCTTGAGACGTTAGGTGAGATGGCGGCTAATCGAGCTCAGTGGCGTGAATGCTGTCGTTGTTTGGCCGAGTTGTCTGTGAAGTGAGTGCACTTAATGACGCGGGGCAGTGAAAGCCGTAAGGAAGCTGTCTTGCTGATGACGCCTTACTTTCACTTACAGCTCGGTTGTTTGTTTGCAAGGTGTAGGCGCCTTGATGTTATGTTTGAATATAGACGTAGCTATTTTTAGTAGTTAGGTCCACTTTCCCTCCCTCCCAGTGATATAACGACGGAAGCAGGATTAAAAAGAGTGGATTCCTGTAACACGCTGTCGTTTGCCTCATGCCGAATGGAAGTAACTGCGTCCAGGAGAAGTGTAATCGAACGATCCTTTGGAAGGACAGTTTTGGACGAGGGCTATGTGTATATATGTTGGCTAATAGTGTTTCGTACCAGATACGACCGAAGGTCTTACCAGAAACGTTGAAATCTTCATTGATAACCGTCAGGTAGCTTGTTGCTTTTGAAGTGATGCACGAACTAGTGGTCCAGAGTATAGCGTGATAATCGCTTGAATCTGGAGGGTTATTGGTTAGGGGATGTGAAAAACGCGATAATTCCGGGGATGAGGGGAGTGCGCTTGACGAAATTGACGAATGAAATAAACGGACTGTAATGAGCGTCAGTTCAGACGCACATCTTCGGACCAAGATGAGTACATCTATCTGCGTGAACTGAACCATCAGTACAACGCATTTAACGTGGTTGTCCGACCTGTTCGTTTGTTCCAAGTACATTTTTATAGTACTCACTCACCCGTCTTAAGTACATTTAATGCCGATGAGTATTCTTAGGTTTGGGAGTATTTACTCGCTCGAAACCTGTAAGCATGGTTCAGTTGATAGTTAAATTGTGCATGAAGCCCATTGAGGGACCCACAGATACCTTACCAAAGCAGTATTCCTCTATTATTGCTAGTGTTACAAGATAGATTGTAACTATAAATGAGTGTTATAGCTGCATTCCGTATGTTGCGAAAATTGTACCAGCGAATTCCAGTTGAGTTGAAATGGACTACGTAACCATACCAGTGCATTGTTCTACTGGAAAAATTCCCGACGTAACATTCACTTGTGCTGTTTTTCAACAAGGGACGTCGTCGTTTTGAGGAATTTAATCAAAGGTTTGGGCAGTATTGTTTTTCTGTCCATGCGTTGTGCTATGACTTATTAATTGAACAGCGTCATTGGGGCGGCGTCATGTGTACCGCCGGCCGACAATCGCCGTATTCTTCGACCATAAAAGTGCGTTCGATTCGGTGGATCGATCTACGCTTTTAGAGTCGCTTGAACGCTGAGTTGTACCGACTAAGTATGTGAACATACTGTCGGCGCTTTATTCCCATACTTCAGCTCAGGTTAGGGTTTACGGTGAACTGTCTGACAGTTTCAGCACCAGGAGCGGCGTACGTCAAGGCTGTCCCCTTTCACCATTTTTGTTCAATTTCGTCATGACGGCACTCAAATGATGCCGGCGTGGACCTCCTACCTGGTGAAAGACTGACTGATCTTGATTATGCTGACGACAAGGTGTTGTTTGACAACTTTCAAGCGGCACAAACAACGCTAAACGCTATTTCGCGTTCTGCTAAGTACTTCGGAATGCGCTTTGCAGCCTCAAAATGCAAAGTGCTTCTGCAAGATTGTTGTGATCACGTAGATTTAATGTTAGATAATGAAGTCATGGAGATTGTTGACCGGTTTGTATACCTGGGAAGCTGCATCAGCGGTGGCGTCGGAGGTGTAGGGAATGAAATAGAAGCGCGTATTTCCAAGGCTAGGGCGGTGTTCGCTAATCTGAGACACCTATGCGACAGAGGTATTTCTCTGAAGCTTAAGGGTCGCGTATATCAAACAACAGTGAGGGCTGTATTACTTTACGGCAGCGAAAATGTGGCCGCTCAGGGTAGAGGACGTGAACCGTCTCCAGGTATTTGACCACCGATGTCTGCGTTCAATCGCTCGTATCGGGTGGCACCAGCGAGTAAGCAACGAGGAGGTTAGGAAGCGGGTGTTTGGCACTGATTGTCAAACGAGTTCTTTGTTCAGTCGCTACATTTGCACAGACTTAGATGGTTAGGTCATGTACTAAGGATGCCAGCTAGTCGTTTGCCACACCGAGCACTGTTTGCCGACGCTGCGGCTGTCGCTGTTTGAGTATTCACGAGGTCCTAATCCAAGCAGATTGCACGTACCCACTTCAATCACTGCAACCGTTAGGGATTACGTGACCCAACCATCGCGGATTGTACACCTTAAATTTTGTTGCAGTAGCCCAAGCTTTCCGAAGTACACGTTGCCGAACGGCTGCTTTGCTCACGCTGTGGGCTGATTGGCGGAAACGATGATGGTCAAACACACGAAGCCTGTTGATATTTTCGCCGCGGACAGGTCATGCTTTTGAACTGTGAATTTATGTAGAACGCACATGCATTATATACCTTTCCTTTCAGCTACAGTCAGATGTCTTTATGATACTACTGGTTGGTAGAGATAAACGTGTCTTCTGTCCCATTGACGAGGTAGTGCTGTTTAAGTATGTGTAACTTGCTACGGTTTCACGTGAGCTACCTGCGAAAGCCCCGGTATTGAAGCAGTACGTTGTCCATGACAGAATTGAACAGAAAGGGATAGTTCGGACATCCATGGCGAACACCGCCAAAGGTGATAAGCATCGGAAACTATCTTCCATGAGCTCTCACCACGTCTTCAACGTGATCATCCATTGGTCTTAACAAATCCAACTATTTTTTTTGAGACTCCACTGCAGAGGTAGTTCCAGAGAACCTTACAAGCAAACCAGTCGAAGGTAGTTTGTAGACCTGAAACTACTGTGACCGTCGGTTGCTTATAAAAGTGTCGCTTCCCCAACACCCGTCGAGTGTAAGTGTACTCAGTCTTATTTGGCGACCGATAACAGCCGTTCGAAATGCATCATTTCCGCCCATTGAATCTTGCGTTACGTTTTTAAGTGGGGTTGTCGGTATTCACACAACGACTACTTATTACTGTGACTACTGGCTATGGAACCTATGATTACTGTTATGGGATGCTTTCACCGGATGAAAGGCGACGACACGATCAGATTGCTTCCTGAGAGTGCTGTCAGCTAACATGATGATTTGCTCTGTTGCATTATTGAGTCTTTTTGCATTCGCGCGTCATTTTCTGTGGGCTTCCATTGCTGATTCGTTCGTTTATGTTATAATCGCATGTTGTTCGAGCTACAGCACCGGTAAATCTGGCTCAAACTCGAGGTATATGTATTTTGTGAGTGTCGATTGTTGGCAGCAACAGCACACTCGGTCCCGCAGCTGTTGATGTCCAATCACCAATGGTGTTGTTTTCGTTTGGTTTTATATTGAACTGGTGTTGTATTAGGGAGATATAGGCTATTGGGTGGGTCGTAATGAGCTAAATCGATGACGGATTTACTGAGCCTCCATCGGTTTAAGTGGCCTGATCTCTTCTTGTGTGCGTGCCATGATCGTTTGTCTCTGCGAGCACAGCTCCCTGAAATGGATGAGGTCTAGAAGAAACAATCGTACTAGGATGTTACAATGTGATGTGTGTTTCTGTTACTGGCTGGTCTGAGCAATGGGGATTGTATTAGATTGGCAATGCGAAGTCTATTTGTTGACCTTATGCATTGGTTAGAAACACTAGACGATATGACTCGATGTTCAGAGAGTTCATTTATACCTTGCTCTTTTTCCTGTGAATTTTACTAGTCAGTTTTCATGTTTCATCTATTTGTTTCTACTGTCACCGTCTCTGCAGATTTGACCCACTCTCCTACCTGTTTTCACACAACATGTGATGCTACAAAGGAAGCGTATACTCTGTCTGTGAAATAAAAAGTGCGTCTAACTTCGGTGTGTCTAACTTCGATGTTTATTGACCCAATGTTCAAGATCTTTAGGGTTGTAGAAAATTGGGAATATTGACGAGAAAATAGGATTCCACCGTTCAGCTATCTTTGGGAAGAAAGTGAAAGATTAGGTTTTAGTGTGACAATGCCACCTGGTGTGGATAAACGAATGCACGTTAACACGTAGAACGGCTAAAAAGACTGGGGTGAGAAGCACTTTCGGCCAATTTATAGAGATGTTTGCGGAAAAAAAGTTAGAGTGAAGTACTGCTGCAATGGGTGTGCGGTTGAAATTCAGAAATTAGGTATATTATTGATGAAGCGTACATCCTCGCCTTCAACACTATCTAAAACGTGTCAGGCCCTCACCCCATCTGTGTGACCAGTGCTACAAAATGAGACAAATTTGTGATTTGTAACTTCATGGGAAGGGTAACGTGAATTTCAAATTGGAACACAATTTTTCGTGAGACACAAATAGTCAAAAGTTCACCGTGATCGGAGCAAGACGGCTTGTCGGAAATGGATGAGTCCAGAAGATTTGTGTTTACGAATCATGGAACAGGATGGAAGTCAACTAATCAGAAGATCGAAGGAGGATTTTGATGGATTGCAGATGACGGTCTAAGATTCGCCTCAAGTCACTCATCCTGTGACTATATATCGACCCTGCAATTTATAAAATTTGCTGCGATGTAGAGCATTGTTTTGGATTAGTAGAACCATGAGGGTTTGTATTATCAGCATTTCATGTAGGGAGAACTGTGGAAAAACTGCCAGTGATAAACGACGGAAGCAGGATTAAAAAGAGTGGATTCCTGTAACACGCTGTCGTTTGCCTCATGCCGAATGGAAGTAACTGCGTCCAGGAAAAGTGTAATCGAACGATCCTTTGGAAGGACAGTTTTGGACGAGGGCTATGTGTATATATGTTGGCTAATAGTGTTTCGTACCAGATACGACCGAAGGTCTTACCAGAAACGTTGAAATCTTCATTGATAACCGTCAGGTAGCTTGTTGCTTTTGAAGTGATGCACGAACTAGTGGTCCAGAGTATAGCGTGATAATCGCTTGAATCTGGAGGGTTATTGGTTAGGGGATGTGAAAAACGCGATAATTCCGGGGATGAGGGGAGTGCGCTTGACGAAATTGACGAATGAAATAAACGGACTGTAATGAGCGTCAGTTCAGACGCACATCTTCGGACCAAGATGAGTACATCTATCTGCGTGAACTGAACCATCAGTACAACGCATTTAACGTGGTTGTCCGACCTGTTCGTTTGTTCCAAGTACATTTTTATAGTACTCACTCACCCGTCTTAAGTACATTTAATGCCGATGAGTATTCTTAGGTTTGGGAGTATTTACTCGCTCGAAACCTGTAAGCATGGTTCAGTTGATAGTTAAATTGTGCATGAAGCCCATTGAGGGACCCACAGATACCTTACCAAAGCAGTATTCCTCTATTATTGCTAGTGTTACAAGATAGATTGTAACTATAAATGAGTGTTATAGCTGCATTCCGTATGTTGCGAAAATTGTACCAGCGAATTCCAGTTGAGTTGAAATGGACTACGTAACCATACCAGTGCATTGTTCTACTGGAAAAATTCCCGACGTAACATTCACTTGTGCTGTTTTTCAACAAGGGACGTCGTCGTTTTGAGGAATTTAATCAAAGGTTTGGGCAGTATTGTTTTTCTGTCCATGCGTTGTGCTATGACTTATTAATTGAACAGCGTCATTGGGGCGGCGTCATGTGTACCGCCGGCCAACAATCGCCGTATTCCTCGACTATAAAGGTGCGTTCGATTCGGTGGACCGATCTACACTTTTAGAGTCGCTTAAACGCAGGGGTGTACCGACCAAGTATGTGAACATACTGTCGGCGCTTTATTCCCATACTTCAGCTCAGGTTAGGGTTTACGGTGAACTGTCTGACAGTTTCAGCACCAGGAGCGGCGTACGTCAAGGCTGTCCCCTTTCACCATTTTTGTTCAATTTCGTCATGCGGCACTCAAATGATGCCGGCGTGGACCTCCTACCTGGTGAAAGACTGACTGATCTTGATTATGCTGACGACAAGGTGTTGCTGTTTGACAACTTTCAAGCGGCACAAACAACGCTAAACGCTATTTCGCGTTCTGCTAAGTACTTCGGAATGCGCTTTGCAGCCTCAAAATGCAAAGTGCTTCTGCAAGATTGTTGTGATCACGTAGATTTAATGTTAGATAATGAAGTCATGGAGATTGTTGACCGGTTTGTATACCTGGGAAGCTGCATCAGCGGTGGCGTCGGAGGTGTAGGGAATGAAATAGAAGCGCGTATTTCCAAGGCTAGGGCGGTGTTCGCTAATCTGAGACACCTATGGCGACAGAGAGGTATTTCTCTGAAGCTTAAGGGTCGCGTATATCAAACAACAGTGAGGGCTGTATTACTTTACGGCAGCGAAACGTGGCCGCTCAGGGTAGAGGACGTGAACCGTCTTCAGGTATTTGACCACCGATGTCTGCGTTCAATCGCTCGTATCGGGTGGCACAGCGAGTAAGCAACGAGGAGGTTAGGAAGCGGGTGTTTGGCACTGATTGTCAAACGAGTTCTTTTGTTCAGTCGCTACATTTGCACAGACTTAGATGGTTAGGTCATGTACTAAGGATGCCAGCTAGTCGTTTGCCACACCGAGCACTGTTTGCCGACGCTGCGGCCGACTGGCGCAAGGTGCGAGGTGGACAGATGATGACCTGGCGTAGACAAATGAAATCGTTCACGAAGGGGTTGGTCACTGTAGGTCGGGTTCGTCTCCCGGGCTGGGGCCCTCGCGACTCACAGAGTCGGTGGCTTGAGACGTTAGGTGAGATGGCGGCTAATCGAGCTCAGTGGCGTGAATGTTGTCGTTGTTTGGCCGAGTTGTCTGTGAAGTGAGTGCACTTAATGATGCGGGGCAGTGAAAGCCGTAAGGAAGCTGTCTTGCTGATGACGCCTTACTTTCACTTACAGCTCGGTTGTTTGTTTGCAAGGTGTAGGCGCCTTGATGTTGAATGTTTGAATATAGACGTAGCTATTTTTAGTAGTTAGGTCCACTTTCCCTCCCCTCCTCTGTTTTCTTCTTTCTTCCTATATAGGTTTTTTTCTCTTGTTTTTTGTGTGGTTGTGTGGCAGTGAAGCCGTAGTGTGAATCACTGATGTATTGCTGACTGTGATGATTAGTTGGACGCATGCTTCATACCGTTGGGTGGCCATGAGTCATGCTGTTTTAATCCGCCCAAAAGTTTTAGCGAACTAAGTGCGTTTTATGATATTTTTCAATCGAGATGTTGTCTGTCACCCGACTATGTGTCGGTTTGGTCTTTTAGTGTTTCCCTTATGGTAATCACTTCCAGGGTATACGAATGAGACCATTATTTTGGGCGAGATCACCCATTTTACTTACGATCTTTCTGTTGCGGCCGTGTTCGCACTGTTATTGGTGGCCGGTCTACTTTTATCGAATTACCCTCATGCACTTGTTCGTCTTACTGGCCCTTGGTGGTCTGACCACGTTGGAATAATAGGTTCCTGTCTTCTGGTTGGTGGATTATCAAATTGGTCACTTTTATAGTTAACATGACATTGGTTTGGTCTTGGGATGAGTGGCATAAACCAGTACACGCTCTCACATGTCGTGTTCTGATTCCGCACGGTTGGTAGGGTTGCAATACTATGTGTGATTATTTTTTATTGTCGTATGATAGAGGAAAGTGTAGTCTATTTTCGTAATCTTTTGTATCACCACTTCATTTTTATTGCAGTCATCCATGTTGACATGAACGTCATCTACTGTTGATATTAGTGAAATAGGATTGTATAGGCGTGATCGCAGATAGATGGTTTCTCTATCCGATTTCATCACTAGTTATGCTCAGTCTTCCCCTGCTCTTATTAAGGAAAGTAATCAGGGTAAATACCGTAGTGCTCGTTGTATGTGGAAATATAAATCGTTCCGTACAGATGGATATTTTGGAGAGAGAAAGCCTTTGCAGTGAGGATCGTTTAATGCTGGTCTCCTTGCTAGACTGGTTAATTTGCTAGATGTGTCTGGTTCGTCGTTACTTCATTTTTGCAATCGCGTTTCATTGGTTTATCGTATCATCATTTTAAGGAGCGTGCCCGATCCGGATGATGATCCTATCTGTTTTACGTCCCGCTATTTCCGGTGAGCGAATTCTGGCTTCCCTGGTCGTTGATGTCTTTTTGTCCTTTTCATTCTATCCTTTCATTTCTGAAGTTATAACAACCTCAGACACACTTTCCCTTGGCTCTCTGATGCTGGACTACGCCTGTTGAACTTTTTGTTCATGTACGACCCAGCCAAACGTGCCAGAGCTCGCGAATGTTGCCAGAGTTCCTACTTTCGGGAGCATCCTTTGCGTAAGTATTGTCATCAACTGTAACTAGATCTTCTTTACGTGAACGTGTTCTCGCTTGTGGTGTAAGTTCATTTTACTAAGCCGTTCATTTTTGATGCGCATACCTTCCCACTGTTGATTTCTAACGGCATCCAACTTTACAATGGAACCCTGATTTCAAAAAAAAAAATTGTATACCTTTAATCTTGGTCTGCTGCAGATAGTATATTCTCCTGATAATTTCACTGACTGTCGAGTCAATGTTTGCCTTGACAGCCATCTGTCGGATTTATTTGCCACGAACAACCTGTGTAGCCAACCTGAATATATTATGCTTCCAATACTAAGTGGTTCTTCGTTCACCTCATCGTAATTTCTTCCACCATGTGTCTCGGTTACGATAGTACTCTCAATTCCTAAATCATAGTATATTCGAATTGGCGACTACCACTTACACTTCTCATATTAATTGTTCAATACAACGGCTCGCATTTGGTCCTCCTTCCGAGTTTTATGCATGCCCCGTTCTGTACTTCCTATCTTTTTTTTGTATAGCCTGCGAGCCGGATATGATGCCATCGTTTCCGCAACATCGATTAAAACGGAAGAATTCACCCGGTGAAGGTGAGGGAAAAAATCTGCAATCAACCGCGCAAGACCCAACAGCCGGTTTGTTTGATGCGGCTTTTGATAGAATAGTAAGTAGCACACTCTACTGTCTTTCAAAATGTGATCTACTTGCCATTTTTATACATCCAAGTCTGAGGAACTCAGCAGTTAGCAATGTACACATTAAACCAACAAATCTCCGAATCAACACTTCCAACAAAAGATATTTGTAAGTGCGATTTACCAGTCGATGAGGTTACTTTCAACATTCGGTCACACTGACGTATTCAGTAGATCACACACGTATACGATGACTCATCTTCCAAGACTAGATCAAACTGTCACATCGTATTCACAGTTTGTGGAGAGTGTGCAAACTACATCACAAGTGCCTGGCCGTTTATCATTCGTGTAAAGGATCCTTCAACACAATGAATTAAAGTCCATCTCGATTCGTATGCTCTCGACGTCGTCGGACACCGCGCCAGGTGCGGCTTCTGCTTGTCCACATCGTTCCTACTTTCATCTGTGTCTATCTCTGGGTACGCGTTTGAGGCGCATGGATAGAATTGGCATGCTAGTGTTGTGTTATCACAGTATCCTCTGGGATATTGAAAAGTTACTAGGTACCCCGGAGTGCGATCGGAGTCAAATTGTCTTCATAAGTCGCGTCCTCCTTGTCGATGTTTAAAACTGTCATACCGTGCTTTGAAAAATATTGTGTAGCGAACAAGCTCGGTTTCAGTAATTCATCACATTTATATCACACATTTTACAGGGGAATCATTGAAGGGGGTAAACGGGGAACGGGTGGTTAATGAGGTCAGTCAATTCAATGTCACACTGCAATCAAGTACCCACTTGAACAATGGGTCTTGACAGGCTAACAGGGTGTGGGGTTGGCCATGGCAGATCCAAAGCCTGAACAAAACGTTTCTGGGCGCACAGGGGTGGGTTGTACAGGCGAATTCCAATAGCTTCAGCTGTGGACAGAATCCTACGCCTCACTGCCCTCGACTGGGTGGCCTTAACTCGGTAGATTGGGCGAAATGCATCCGTCACATTGAGAGTGATTCGAATCCACCAGGTGCGATAGTATGGCACTGTTGACAGATTTCGTTATTCCACTGTTGAGCCAAGCTGGGTGGTGTTCCCGGACCCGTTCAGATAAGCGTCTGGTCGTGCGGCCAACATAACTGGTTCCACAGGAACAAGTGAATGAGTATACACAAAACGAGGCTGCAGAAACATGCTTTATAGACAGTTTTTACGTTTTCTATCCAACTTTGACTCTTTCTTGTCAAAAGTGATTGTGTTAGGCCGTCGTCCTCGTCACAAAATTGAAACTGCATTAAAACGGAATGTTGTCTTGGCCTTGCTGAACGTGCACTGTGTAGACATCGCAGAGTGCGACCATGTGATGACCCAACCATGCCAATGTGATCGAACGCTAGGAGCCAACTCGGCGACCGTCCATTTGCGTCTTTCGTCCGTATTTCACGTTTGATCTGTCGATTCCCAAGGGGGGATTTAATCCTCTGCGAGCACCAAAATGGATCAACGACTCAACTGAAGTGGTTTTTTGTTCGTCCCTAAACGTTCACATTCAACTTCGTAACAGACGCAAAAAACACCCAGAAACTCATAACTCTTGTTGAGCTAGCGATAGATCAGAGATAATAACGCCGACTACCATCCGTACGGTTTTGAATTCAAGCTCCGATTACCACGACTGTTTCGTAGAGGCTTAGGCTACTAGTCGACAGCGTCCAACCCTTCACGTGAAACCGGGTGTGTTGCATTGCGACGATCATCTGCAATGTGCGCTTACCTAAAAGCCACGAGGACATAACAATCTCAATACTTTGGGATAAAAAATCGTACGTGTGGTAATACGAGGCTTCCTATAAAAAATGTCACGTGTCGTGTCCTAGATAGATGCTTAGTAACAAGACAATACAAGTGAACGCATACGTGTAAACTAGACCTTCTCTGCGATAAATCCCGATAAGCAGCAGATGTTCCTCTCTCTGTAAACAAAAAACTAACTCACTTCAACAAGGCCTTTTGTCTTGTGCAAAGAGGGTAATGCACCTAGCGGGAGAGAGTGCTATCAGCTAGTTTTTTATCGGCAATATGTTGCAGTACCGTACGCGTTTAAAGCGCTGGCAGATTTGAGGGGCAAAATAGGCGCTCCATCATAATAAGGTGACTTGATCAATATCATTGTCATATGCTCGCTTAGTACCGTAATAGCAGTCGTACCATTGATAGGATGATATAGGTATATGTAAAAAATATGCAGATGTGCATACATACGTACAGTTGTTTGTAAATACATAATGCGATCAGTTGACATGGGAAATTAAAACGTAATTGAAAAAATTACGCTTTCATAACAAAATTCTCATTGACTTTGCTTTCTTATCAATTTAGACATCGTATCTAACCTCAGATGAGTATTTTCTCTTAGGCCCCAGTCAGAAACCTGGTAACGCCCGCCGATTTTAATGTTTACGCCAAACTCATTTATAGCACCCATGTCAACGGCCTAACCACTGTTTCCCGTCTGAAGCAAACTGTGTGAAAAGTACACGGCGCCATTTGCAGAATGTATCCGAATTTAGCGGTTGCTCACCCAGTGCTCCTACACTACATGCGGTAATTCGCAGAGGTCTATATTGGAACGTGGATACACTCATAACGCGGTCTACACAGAACACGCTAACTGTTGAAACGGTGTCGAATAACTGCACGTACCAAGTAATTGCACACTGCCCTTTAGTGGAAGGCTAATGTTACGCCAATGTCACCAGTGGAGGAAGTTGACGTATGCCTAATAGACTTTTGTTACTGATATCCAACTAACTAGTTAAGTAAACTCCAAGTCCATCTCTGGTGGGTCACAATCGATAGTGAACACAAGTACTTTATTTTAGTATTGGTTGGACAGGTTCTACTTCACAGAAAGATCCCCTATTTTGCGGGGGATATTGTGGACCACAGAATAGGGCGGTGCAACTGTGTACCCTATTTTTAAAAATAGGTTCTCCTTGGCCAGTTATGCATTGTGTTCATTGTTACACTACTTTCTAGGATGACGTCAAAGGTAAGCTTGAACAGGAATCGTGCGGTGGAATATCTTGAAGTACTATAATACTTCACCACATATTCCTGCTCAGCCTCAGCCTTAAAGATGAAGTACATCGACATAGTCCTTTGAATATATTTTAGATGTACTGCTTGCTGATAGCAAGGTTACATGTTTCGGCTGTATGCTTTCAGCCTTAACCATACTGTTTTGACTCTTGCTACAGATTAATTTCCGATATGTCCGTTTTACACATCTGGTGAAGAAACGACGTGTTTAACACTATATTTGTTTTTATTACATAAAATTGTTGTATTTATTTCTTTTTTTTCAAATCTGGCATTGTGTCTAGTACCGAAACGGAACTAGTGGTTGGGTGTAGTTAATGACTTGAAAAAAATGTTTCCTTACGATAGCTGTGCTCATAGCTTCTTCATTCGGCCCTTAGTTAGGATAAAGCCACCTGCAGCCGACGCACAGTTGTTTCGTTTTCTCGTGCTCATGTGACGTGCATTCATTTTGGGCATATTGTGACGTATCTCGTCGTCCTGGCCAGTGGAATTTCCACAGACACTAGTATAACGTAGAAATGGTGAAAACGTACTTTAAATAAATTGTCAGTAAACACTAGAAATTGAAACCAGCACAAGTTGGGCGTCATCCGACCTTATCGTTCGGATAAGCGTTTTAACTGATCTCGCTACACCAATTATTTGAGGTCTAGACAAGGTAAGCGGTCGTCTGGCATTCTTTAAGGATTTCTAGGGTCTGAACGACGAAAATCCTGTCTGAGTTTTACTCTCAAAATCTTCTTTAGAACCTCATCGCTGACGCCTTTCGATATGCACAGTTGCATACAATGGCTGATATTAACATATCTCAATACTTTCGGCATTCTCGACCCTTGTGCTGGAGGGAAACATTTTTTTCCAGATGTTGCTAGTCAAACCCTGCAGGTGACGAGTGATATGACAGTAAACAGTGTGACGTGGCCCTTGCTGTCTTTTGACAGCAACGATGTAAATACGGTAGTGATATTGTTGTATGCTCACCTGATTGACCTATTAACTGAGAAAACGCAGTTGTGCGACACATTCCCGTGAGTAGCTGTCTGATGTAGTTCTACGTTGAAAAGCAAGTTCTTGTCAGCATAGCATTCTCTATTCGATCCGTGGTGGAAGGGGTCTGTGTTAATAAATTTCACTTTGCCCCATGTTATGACTTCCCGTTACGGCTATTAGTTTGCGGCACATTGGCATTTTGAACACTTGATCACCAGATGTAAATAGCAGTAACAGCAAATTCAACTCATTTTCAAGTGAAATCATTGCCCATATCAGGTTGCTGGTTACAACTAATCCTTCTGTTTATGTATCTCCCCTGATGCCAATTTGTTCGGTTTCTAGTTAGTGTGCTCGCGTCCGAATAGAACGCCAGTCACTACATTCTGCGTTCATCTGTGCTCACGTCCTAGAATGACACTAGTTCGAGTTAACATGACACGAAGCCAGAGGTATTTTGACAAGTTTGAGGGCTTGACGCATTGGTCAAACTGAGCGCATAAGGAGAGGAAACTGGCGACGCGACTAACGTGGAGTTCTCATCACGGGTTGCGTAAAACACTGTCTGAACGAGGACAGGTCAGTTTTATCCTAACCAGGTAGGCATTTGAAGGCACGGTTCACAAGTAGAAAGTTTTTGTTATCAGATGAACAAACAGATATACGTGTATACTTTGATCCTCAGACGATGTTACTGTTTTAAATGTTCCAATTTGGATTTGGCGGAACACGCTGAGTGATGACAGTTAAGTAAGTGCAGTCTGTTTCTTGGCAAGGAAAACATTGGGTCCCGGTACATTTATTCTCGTGTCTCTGGAGAGTGAATAACAGACAGAGAGGACTCAATGCAAGACGATCAGGGCTGTTACG
>LOND01002155.1:25279-41192 GCA_014220965.1 Paragonimus kellicotti | reverse complement strand
ATTGATTACAACCCAATCTTAGGCCGTTTCTACTGTCGGTATGTTCTATATATCCTACCGTCTTACTTTCATGGTTGAAAATAATCAATAGACTGATAACATCTCGCGATATGTCTCCTTTCGTTATTGGGGATAGAAAAATTTATCACTTTCGGCAAGCACTCAGTAAATGTTTGACAAATGTACCAATCTCTATATAGATGACGAAATTTGTTGTAGGGGGCAGTTGGCTGCTCAGCTAACTACTAACGTTTGGGAGAAGGGGCAACTGAACGAAACACGTAAGGCAGAGGAGAGAGAACCACCGACCATCGAACAAACCCTGGCACTGGCTGAAGGCCCGAACCCATTTTCCGTACACTTGAACACATGTTGATCGGGTTACAATACACAGGCACGGTCATAAACCTGTTTACTTTTCAATCCGATTCAATTTATGATTATGATTTAAAGGTCAAGACCTCCTCTTATTTCTACGTTTCAGACATCTGAAACAAGTGCTGAACCAAAAAAAAACATTTATTCCATTGGTGAATATATCACTAACAAACTTGTAAGTCCACTCCGATATTTTACTGATAATTCTGTTTCCTCTAGCCTATCACAATCATTTTGGAGACAAAGTGATGATACTTAGCTTATCTCAGAACATCGCAGATAGGGTACGAATCTCTGTAACTTTGAATGGATATTCAGAAAACTCAGAGAAAAGTCGATAGAAAGTTACAAATCCACTTTGGCTCCAAAGCCCAACAGACTTCCCATAGGAAGTTTGAATCGTGTCAAGTTTACGAGGACAACTAATGTCACAATCATGTATCATTCCTGGAAGTGTACGCGATGACAGTAGTAGATTGATATGTTTGAAACGGATAAGCCGGCATCATGTTTTCAGGCAGACAGACATGTAAACGACGCTATCTCTACTTTAGTAACGGGTACAGGTGTAACACTGGGTGAGTCTGAAAACTTATAGACAGCGGAGAATGTTAGACGATTCCGGAAGTCACAATTTGCTGTCCGTAGTTATTTGACAGGCCTCAGCATTATCTAGACGAGACAAACCACGACTGTGTTCGATTGGCTTCTGACACAACAAAAGTTCGCCTGGCAACAAAAACACATTTATTATACGTCTTTTTTGCTGATAACCAAACAAAGGAAGTTGTAATGACTACAGTACGAGAGTGGAAGAAAACGGTTTCCCTACAAAACAACAGATCTCTTGGATACCTCTAGGTTATCTCTAGATTGGTATAAAACATGGTGACGTCCGTTTAATTCTTTATTCCAAAAAATTGCCAACTATTGACGAATTACAAAAAAAATGGTGAATTAACAGAAATCGATTTGTATGCAACCAACTACCGGATCAGAAGTAAGGATTCTGAGAAATTGGAAAATTTTATCAGGTAAATTAATCGGGATTTACTATATTACGTCAAAACTAGTCACGTTATTGTTACATTGCGAGTAGTAACGAAAACCTGTTACCTATCTGGCACAACTCCTTATACTTTGCCAACGAAGTTATCTACAGACACGGAGCAACACACTGGGAATACGCATTTGAAATAGGTGCTTCAAATTTAACACAAGTGGTAGATATTTATTTTAAAAGATAACTTTGGTAAACTTAACAAAGTGAACAGGTTCGTCCACATAAAAATCGTCTGAGTTCAGCGGAAACAAATGTCGTTTAATACTGGCAAGTTCAAAGGCAAACATCGTGAGTCGACCCAGCGCCACATCAAATTGAAAAACGTGTTTGGAAATGAATCATGTTGTTCTTCAAATAACGCCTTAGTGAATTGTTCAAAACACTTCAGAAATTGCCGTTTTCGGAGAGCAATAATAACGCTGACGGACAAGGACGCAACGGTATATGATTGACATTTGGGGATAAGTCCGGTATTTCACATCAGGAGATCAACACAAATCACAATGATTATACAGTGCGTTCAGGAAACAGTGTAAATGCTCACAGCCGTACCTGGATATGACATCAAAGTCCAGCAATCAACAGAACGGTCACCTAGTTTGCGTAACATGCACCGTAGCTTAAAAAAACACAACCTCATCAAACAAACCGCCTCACTCAACATATTATGCACACACAGAGCAGCGCGGCGAGTATTGATTGATATTAACCTCGAATAATACGAGCAATTTCGGATTCTGGTTGCTCCATAATACGTCATACAAGCTGTATGGTTCAGCAATGTGGCCTATTTGCAAAATGTGCCTTGCAGCAGATGACATGGGATGGTTCTGTTGTCATTTCTTGTAGTGTCATTGCATGTACCAGCTGCTCATTCCTTCTTCGTCGCAGACATCGACCTGTTTTGCCGATACAAATATCATCGCAACTGCTAGTGAACTAATAGGTTACGTGGTACGGGACATTTCGGTAGGTTACTATTGTAACCCAACTGAAAGACAATCCTAGTTGGAAGTGGCAACCGCACTTCGGTTGCAGAGCTAAATTTAATGTCAGTTATACTTTGATCGTCTTTGAAGGGTAGATTCAGAGAGCTTTGTTTCTTGAGAACGAAAGTTTTGGTCGGTCTTTTCTGACTGTAAATGTTGACAAACTTTTTAGTATATTCGTTTGCGAATAACGCTTTCATCGATAAAGACACGTCGAGTTCTGCAAAGCAGTGTGTTCTCACCAGACTGTGTTTGTAAGCAACTGGTGCAAGAGAGGAAAAATGTAAATACTGACCACTTCATATGGTTTTATAGTGCTCTGAGTGTTGTGATGTATCATCCTGTCATTTAGTAAGTAAAATGTTATGAAAAACTAAACCACTGTTTAATCATTTTTGTGAGAAACAGAAAAGTTAGAATAAGTGGAATTCAGAAGTCAAATTGAAGCAAATTCAACAACGATGGTAAAATCCATATATATAACATGCATACCACTTATAGGGGTTGGTACCAGCTATAACATCAGCCAATCACAATTCAATTAGTCCGAAAGGTATATCTTGCACGCATTGGGCCTGGTTGCCTACCCATTACCACACAGTCAACTTCTTCAAAATTCAATGTATGCATAAAAGTATAAATTCTGTGAGTTGATAAACGAGGATATACAACTTCAAAGTACTATAGTCAATGAAATCTCAAAAGCCTGGCTGCTTCTCGATGGGTCCTGTTTGTAAACAAGATACCATTGTCGATAGAATACATCTTATACGACTTCATCTATATGTTCTGTAAGGTCTGTGCCATCTGGAAAGTATCTTCAACACAATGGATGGGCAAATATCTGACAGATATCATGAAGAGACAGATACAAGCCTCCTGGTAAGCTTGTGGCTCGCTGAGTTGTCTGTACACAGAATTAATCCTAATTGGACACCGCAGTTGTGTTTTCTGGGCACCTCTTGACTGCGGTGTAATGGTTCCAAATGATATCACTTGTGTATTGAAGTTCTGTGATGTGCCCATTTGGTAGTGAAATTCCCGAGCTCCCATGAGGTTTGTTTTTATATCAAAATATTTTGTTAGCCGTACTGCCCGCTTGAAACTTCTTGGACATCCTCAAGGATACTTTCATTTGTAGTCCTGTGAACAGCTTTACACTTGATAACTGTACTGAAACCCTTGTCTGGTCGAAGGAAGACCATAAATTTTAATTTCCCGCGGTTGTTTGATATCCTGATAGTTTTCGGACGTTAAAAGACGTTGCTGACATTAGTAGGATGACAAAGTGATGCAAAATATCGACCATCTTCGTTCAAAACTGTCTTTCATTGTCTTGCGACACTGGGAGACAGTATTCTATTTGATCGTGCGGGTCTTTAAACTGCACTTCTATTTGTAATCAGTCGACTCTTTAGGGGGAACTTTCAATTTCCGCACAGAGGTTGGAACCTTCAACTGTCATCGCGTAAACGTAATTGATGATAGCTTCTCCATGTGTTTCGGACCATTTCTAGAAGCACGCACTCTTCATCCGAAAGAGACAAGGTTGCTTGAACGCCATGTATAGTTTTAGCTCTAACTAATAACAGCAGGCTAGCAGTTGTATTGTGGTGGATAATCGAGCGGGAGGTGAGAGTATTCCAACTCTTGGCGGAATACCTCAACGCAGAGGGGAGGTCCGACTAAAAGCAGGCAGATCTCGTCTGGCTTTCTACTCCCAGCCCCATTCCATCAATAAGAACGTTTTTGAACTTCTACTACCTGTTTTATCAGTCTTCCTGACACCATTTGCTGGTAATCTTATTTGCTGTTGACTTTACCACTCTTCTTTCAACACAGAATTGCACATTGTGCATTGACGTGTAACTCCAACCGATGGACCAGTCTAACTGGTCACCGACCGATCTGAACACACAACCCATTCTGGAACAGGATGATGAAACAGAGACCGGTGCGTTGAGTGCCCTACGAAATATCACATTGTTTCGGAGTTACCGGAATTTGCCCGGTGCGGTCAACAGTTATGACAATCGCATTTCTCTGCATTCCAACCTCCCGAATCCTGTTTCTCTTGGGTCTGCATCTCGATCTCAGCTGACTCCTAACGAACTGCCACCTTTCTGGTTTCAACGTAGCTCCAGTGGTAAGTCCAGATGTGTCGTGTAGAACAGTTCATCGATTCATACCGGTTATTACACACAAATAAGTATGGGCAGACATACATGTGCACATATTGAGAGAGAGAGAAAAATGGAATCGAAATAACAGCCTGCTGGCCATAACCCCAACCGTCGAGTAAACAGTCACGGGTCGGATCTTTCAAACTTTCATTATGCCTAAGTTTAGGCAGCTTGAGAATATCCGGACTCGCCGATATGACCCAGTGTTTCACAGGGCAATAAAAACCTGAAAACAATTTTTCTGGACGTCTAACTCTGTCTGCTCTTTGTCAAGTGTCTGACGGACGTATTCATACTCTATCCTGCAATTAGTTCAGTTCAATGTTCAGTATACATAAATCGAATTTTTGTATATATTCCTTATATCCACTTCAACAATTTAATTCTGCTCACATAGAAAGAAAATCTAGTCAGTTGTCTGACTGGCAGAACTCTGAGAGTATGTACGGAAAATACTGTTGCTGGCGAATTGACATTCCTACGCGCATTATTAAAAAATGAGCCATCTTGGAGAAAATATTTACAATCACATAGCATGAGAATGATGTACCACACCTTGTGTGCACTGCTTTATCACTCGTGCGCTATACACCGGATCAAACCGTCTATAAAAGACTTTCAACTGGTTAACAAAACGTTTTGTGTTAGCAAACTACGCGTTCAGTTAACTTGCACTTCAGCCTTGTCATTAAGTCCTTATTCGCGGCTCTCCTCAGTCGTTTTACTGGAACCAGGTATACTTGTTATACTGCTAGACACTTATCTGTTGAGACCCGTAAACATCACCCAACCTGGCTGCTTACCAGAATGAACAAGTCAGCCAACTCTACCATCTTAACATACTTGCTTGACTCGAATCAATCCTTGAACGTTGCTAGTGTGTTTCGTTCACTTCTGTGGATAAAGGTCAACGATCAAGGACAGTGAGATGTTGAATTCTGGTAACAGCTAAAGCCGTTGAAATTCGGGTATGCAACCTACTGTTCTAGTTTAAAAACAATCTTGCCATCCTGTCACGTATTAGATGGAGTATTAATCATAATTCCGATAATGCATTCTGCGCTCAATGCTGGTTGCTTATTTATCAGACCACTTCTAATAACATGACACATCCGATGCTTATCGTAGGTAAATGAACCAAACTGTCACCATTTTCTGTATGTATGACTTCACACATCCGGCCGACTAGAACGAGTAGACGATAATACGATCGACAATGCCTGCTTAACCTATTGGCCAGGCACTAAATTTTCCCTCCTCACCAACGCCCCGGAATAGTTTCGCTAAATGGGCGCACTCTCCTCATAACGTTGCTTCGTCTGACCTCACGAATCCACCATCTGTTTGTTTAATGTTACAATGATCGTCACAGAGAAGCTTGTTAAAACGTTCAGGCAGGAGGGTGAATAATAGAAGTCTAATCTGGTCGTTACACTATGTTTTTCAGTGGACTGTTGGTGGTCGCTTACGCCAGCTCACATTCTAGAGTTCAATCCGTCTCCCTCTGCAACAGTGATGTGAAACATCCGAGAACAACACGGATAAAAGTGAACAAAACAAGGCGGGACGGAATCGACTGCAACACATTACCATCTCGGATATTGCCTCTGTCCAGCGGTTTGAGTGAGAACGTGGACCTCAACCGGGAAAGTGATATTTATCCGCTTTGTCCACCGGAACGGTCAGGGTCTTCATACTCCACAACTAGGTCGTTGGTTGACCACCACGCAATTTTATCCAACTACTGGTTGTCTCAGTATACAATACCAGGTGTGGTAATTGCTCAACATGTAGAGTACGTGACCCAACCACCACAGGCTGTCCGACGTGATGAATTGGCCCAAGTATGTTACTACATTGCGGAAGAATGCTGGTGATGACACAATCACCCTGACACAGTTCTGAAGGAATGAAAATGTTTTCTGAACAACTGGGAATCCTTCTCTCTTACGAATAGAAAACAACTGAACTGGGTGATTTATCTGAAATCACGGCTGATGAGATACTGTTCAGTAAACCTCCAGATGATTGTCTTCCAGGCGGCTCAGCTTTAGGCTGTCTTCCCATGAAGTAAAAGCAATACTACAACGAACAATAACGTTATGGTCGTGTAACGTTTGGCAGTCTAATCTTCGCTTATCCGTCTTTTGCTGTCGGTGCAAGTGGTAGAGGAAAACTAATCACTTTACCCACGGTGAGCCGTCAACCAAGAAACGACTGGTGTTATGGAGGCAAGCAGGTCAATTCTATCATCTCATTCGTACAAACTAACGAGTCTCGGTCGCTCACCCACTACTTTCGGGAATCTAAGCCATGACAACCCTGCCACACGTTCTATTAAGAAACTTTCTCGGTGCGACTTATCCTAACGACTTTGTGTTGTTTACTGAAAGCTTGAATCCGTTTGTCTTGTTAGTGGGAATTAGCCAAACCGGCCATCCATTTGTATTCTTTCCGTAGTTCACACCGTGTCTCCTAACTCTTCCTGTCTTGTGTTCACAGCACATGTCTATCTACACTTATGAAATGAAAAGCTCACCTTCACACAAAATTATCATCTGATTGACAATTTTAGTCCGACTGTGCTTCGAAGGCTTCCACTCACACTCCATCCCTTCTAAGTTTACTCTGCCTACAAACTATGTGAGTGGAACCTCATGTCGCAGTCAGCTGTAGGTACTCGGAGGTCCTTTGACTTCGGTCTTTGAGACGGGCTAATCCAACATGACAGTCCGTCAGTCACCTACCTACATCCATTCTGGTTTGCCAGTACCTCACTGTACATAGGAACTCAAAAGTATCAGACGAAAACTAACCTTATTGCTATCTTGAACTGCAGGATCCAGATACTGTTAGTGAAATATTAAGCCTTTTCATCTTATGTCTCATGAGTGCTTAGTTTGACTGTCACTTTATATGACAGGTGTTATGCCACTCTAGAAAGTCACTTCACTTACGCGCCGTGCATGCGGTGGGCTTTTACGCATGCAGCTACGTCTGACCTAATGTGTAGGGAGTGGAAATCAGTCAGTACAATTGACCGATTCAAAGGAACTCCACCGTAGACATGTTGTCACCTGCACACTTGGGGACGCGTTGACAGTGTCACTGCAACTTCAACGGTTGCGTTCACCTTTAAGTTAGCGTCATCCGCGCGCTGAGTATTAAACAGAACTGTGCACGTGACAGGTATTGATGCGCCATGCAGCATGTGTACAGCACGAACGTCTGTGTGACACACGGCGTCTTCGTTGCTGACCGTTGCAAATATAGTTGCAACCACAACAGTTGGCTAGAATTTTAGCCATCATTCGACCATCGGCAATCTGGGGCGAGGGATTGTGTACGGTCACGAATTCAAAATGATTTACAACTTACACGACACAGCTCACAAATGTTGCATTTGGAGCCCCGTTGGGTTTGGACGGAAATCTAGCGTTACGCGGCATCGTTCGTCGCAGATGGGACCAGCAACGCTTCGTGTGATTTGGCTGTAGCTGATCCGTGCCAAATTGACTGCGCGCGTTTGAACTTCGCCGCGCGCGTGTACAAACGACACATGTGTGCGAGATGATTAAAACACTCACCCATCATCATCATCATATCAGCCATGAGCCTGACCAAAGGTACTGTGGCTCGGGCTGCCGCCCACCTCAACAGTGACGTGGAATATCCTAGAAGAAAACGTTACTAAGAAGGTTGAAAATTAATAGAAGTCTAAGCGAAAGAACTAGAAATGGTATGGATGCAGGTACGCCATTGATTGCGGATTCTCTTCCGGTAATGTTCAACACGGAAAATCTCGGTCCCGAAAACACCGCGACTGTCCCCGTAATTTGCTCCCAAGACAAGCCAAAAGACGCGTGCAAAAACAGCTTTGTTCCGTCCCAAAACGTGTGCAACAAGGCGAAAAATACAAGGTATTTATATGGTGCGTAGTGACCTAAAAACATTCTCGAATCAGAAAAAGAAGGACAGTTACCGAAAAAAATAGTTAGGGTCACTAAGCCACCAATGAGCATAGCGGAATAAAGGTCGGACAGGTAAAAAAATAACCAAGGTTACCTCTCGACCGTTCTGGACAGTTCCGCTCATTCTGATTGGATTAATCGTTTTTCTCGAGGACGGAGGCGGTTTTGGACGAAAAAATGGACTCCTTAACACCTCCCCCTGAAGATTGTTGGGTTCAATCATAGGACTGCTTCCGAGGATCGACTTGAATGGGTTTGACCGGTTTACTGCATCTGTTCGTCCGTCGTCTCCACCTCAAGGGATACTTGTGCTCAGTGTCCTGGAACTGTAACGTCGGTTCTGTCGAATGTTCGGTTTTGGTAGGTTGTTCTTTCTTCAAGTCGAAAGCGTCCAGCAATATATCGAGTTGCGCGGTTGGTCCTACCTGGTCGCACAGTGCATCTCCGCGGTTCCGGCGAATCTGGTTTGCGTGCCGCACACATGTGGCTTCGCCGACTTTCACTTCATAGAGGACTGATCCTCTCCGTTAGACGATTATTCCTCTCTTCCAGTTCAGCGGTCCACAAAACATGCGTACAAGGAGCGGCTCGTCGATCGTGAAGTACCGTGCACGAGCTTCCGTGTCTTTGGTTGTACTGTCTTACCACTCCTGCATTGCGTCTCTTCTCCCTCTGTGTTGAATTGGCGGGGATCATGAAATCAAAGACAGTCCTCAGTTTTCTATTGAACATGCATTCTGCCGGCGACTTGCCATCTGGGACGTTCGGATTTGGGGTTGTTCGGTAATTGGTCAAGAAGGTCTGTAAAACATGACTTTGGGGACCTTCTCCTCTGGCCTTCAACAACGCTCGTTTCAAGGTGTCGACAAACCTTTCAGCTTGTCCGTTCGACTGAGGATGGTAAACTGGAGATCGCATGTGTTGGATGCCTAGCCGTTGGCAGTAGTTTTCAAAGATGGAAGAGGTGAACTGAGAACCGTTATCTGTGACCAACGTCTCTGGCAGTCCGAACAGCTGAAGAGTTCCGATAGCTTCTGTATGGTGCTGTCCGTATTCGGCTGTCGTAGGATGTGGACTTCCGCCACTTGGTGTAGCGTCGACGATAACCAGATACGTTTGTCCATTGAGTGGTCCAGCAAAATCCATGTGGAGCCTTTGCCAGGGTCTTTGAGCTGCTGGCCAAGTGTGCAGTTCACATTTCACGGGGTTTTTCGCAGCCAAACAACACGATGTGCAGTTTTGACAGTGTTTCTCAATTTGTTTGTCCATTCGTGGCCAGTAGGCAAAGCTGCGCGCAAGTGACTTCATTCGGTTGATCCCTGGGTGACCACAGTGGAATTGCTTGAGCACCTGTCGTTGGAGAGCTTCCGGGACTGCTACTCTGTCGGCAAACATGACGCATCCGTCCACGATCGTAAGCGCTTCTCGACGGTGGAAGTATTCCCGTAAGTCGCCATTGAGTCTGCGTGCGGCCAAGTTGTGCGGATGAACGTCATTACTTGTCTCAAAATTGGGTCCAGTTTGGTCGCCTCCTTGATCATCTCTGCTGTCACTGGAAGTGATCGGACAGCCTCGCTGAGGATGAGGTGTACATCAGGTTCAATATTGACGACTGCGAGAAACCCCAACCACCACTCCAAGGTAGCAGTATAAGTCAGGAAAATACCCACTAGCGTTTTGGTAACATTTGCTGTATCTCTTTTGTAACTTGAGTGAACATCATTCACGTGACGGCAACTGGTCATCTCACAAAGTGAAGGTTTATTCAGCCAGTGCAAATACTCAATGCCCCGTTAAGTATCCGTTCGTCACGATGACCACGGTTGGTGACCTCCGTTTTCGATTAGCTTGTCACATTGACCGAAGCCAAAGAACATCTGCACATACCACTCATCACAAATTACTTAAGCTACACCACATGTGGTTCCACTCGCACACCGTGTGCAATGTGAACCAGAAGGAATAAGACCTGGTGAACCGTGACTGGAGACTGTTGTGGTCCAACTGGCTAATGCTAGTGAGCCAGATTTTAGGTTAGTAGGAAAGTGAAACCCCTACCGCCCGGAAGTAGAAACAAAAACGGAAGGACTGCAATGGTAAGATCTGAGCTGGGATGTAAGATACCAAAAATGTTGGGTGAGGAGTAGTTCACCACTGGGGTACGTATTCATCACACTCAAGATAGGATAAGGAAAAAACAGTTACAGGTGGGCCGAATGGCAATCAAAACATTCACGCGTCTTGTGGTTTCAGGGAATCATACGTTGGAAAGGTACTGTTCGCTTCTCTTAGCTATTCCTGAGTACCCGTCCTTCAACTGGGTTATAGTAAGCCGTCAGTCAGCCAACCTTTGGTAAACGTGTGCTGGTCTTAATTCCACCTGCTGTAATAAGACCAACTTTCGAGTTAATATGTCATCCATTGTCGTGACGGTTCCAAGCTCAAGGATTCTTTTAGACAGGGTGTGGTAGGTTAGAAATTTCAGTGGGCTTGTACTGTTATGAGCCAAGTGCGTGGATGGCACAAGAATCATCTATTCAGAAAGGCGAGACTAGAGGTATATGCTTCAACATTACCTCGAACAAAAACACTCAGTTGCACACAACAATAATCCAGGAACGCCCTAGTTGCCAATTCCACCTCCATGCATGGGTAACACCATTTGTTGCCGGAATGTTCTCCAGTGTTCCTTCCATGCATTTTCCTCGGGTTACTGCAATACCTAAATGTGTGTTTCCACCTGACTACCCACGAGTGGTATAGTGTGATCGTTCATCCTCACTACAGCATGTCTCCCACTTCAAACTTGATACCTTTCACTCAAATGTTATGCCAATAGTGAACGACTACATAATCGCAAGATGGGTACGCGTTTCATTTTCTCCCGTTTCACTCTCTGACTTACAACATTTGAATACGTGCAGCATAGGGCTGGCAACAACAGTAGAAACCGACACTATTGAGCTATTCATTAGGGGATAAAGTTGCCACTTCCAAGACAGGCCACCTCAATTAACCGGTTTGTATATGGTTGGTGGTGTCACGTTCGGATTAGCCTGTCACAGTGACCGAAACCAAAGGACACCTGCGCTTAACCTATCACCACAAGGTGGCTTGCGCTGCGTCACTTCTGGCTGCACCCACACACTACGTATCCAGTATAAACTCGAAGGAATAAGACCCGTTTGAACACACACACACACACACAGCGCGGCAGGACGGTGATTAGTAGTTGATATTGTTCAGGAGAACGCAGTCGATTTTGGCTTTCGATGGCACAACAACACGTGAAACAGATCAACAGTGTGAGTAGTTTCCACTGTGCCCCACAGTGCCTTCTGATTTGCACGTTCTGCTACTTATGTCTGTTGTTTTATCGCACACAACAAACACTGGTGCGTATTGAGCCATTCTTTGTCGTAGGCGTTGCTCTGTTTTATGTATACACTTAGACACTATTTCACCTGTTAGTGCTCTCCGGGAAAAAACATTTCGGTATGATCCAAAAATAATCGGGCTGTGCAACCATCCATATTGAAAGTAACAAACACAGTTCAGTCACATGTCAAATACATGTGATGGCAGGTTGACGTACAGTTACGTTTTCCACCGTTTTGCCACGAAGCGCTTGTTGTCATGTAATATACTGAGTCGCAAGTGGAGGAGTGAGCACAGTCAAACAGCCCAACGTATGATTGACTGCCGGATTACGCTGTCGGTTAATTCGATCCGTTACCTATTTTCAGCTGTGCATGACACAATGGGTTGCGATTAATGTAACATTTCCGACCATGTTTTGTATATTTTCTGTGGCTCCAGTAAATATTTTCGCTCGCTGCTACTCAACCCCCTCTGACAGTTCGCAACCTCCGGTCAAACCACTCGACAAGTGTGATCAATTTGGGTGAGCCAACACTCACTTCCACAAACGACTTGACGCAGTTGCCTCTCGCAACAGCCGACAGCTACCCTCATCTCGACCAGCATCGACTGGGCCGGACACAATCGGGGTTGCGGGATAATACACGTGATTCTCAGCTGTTCCCGCGTCGTATTCGAACCGGACCAAACCGATATTCCATGGATGTTGATTTATTATTGCGTGGTTTGTCCGAATTAAATTTGACCAGTCATGGACTTAACTCAAGATTTCCGAGCACCACAACAATATTGGCCAATTCGAATGTGACTCCGCCTATCAATTCAGTTGTTCCAAATAGTCAGACAATAGATGAACAGACCATCTTGTTGGATCATCAGGATCTGTGGGATGGTCCACAGACAGCCCCGGCAGCAACCAGCTCAGTGCAGCAAGCATTTGCCCCCTCAAATGCTGCGGTTCGTGATAACGTGATACCACGATCTGCACCAGTGACGAGACCGTCAGTTCGTAACAATGTACTCGGCTGTGTGAGAGCCGTACAGACCCGGCTACCGTTCACTCCACACCTGCGTCGTGTACTCACAGAGAATATTTGTGGCAACAACGCCACCCCAACGATAGGCAGCCCAACGAACATTCTCGATGTTTCTGGCAATCTCAGGCCAATCACCTTTCGAAACAATGGGGTTGTGGTTGGGACTAATGGCCTGGTCGGACCCAACAGGCGACATACTTCCACCGAACGTTCCCAGATGATAGCCCCACGTAGTTCTGGACCAACTACCGCAGCAGTGACAACCGGTCGATCTGCACCAGATAGACCAATTCATGTGGTTCGACACCCAGCTGTAGTGGTCCAACGAGCTCCCACGTCAGTACCACTAGCGGAGATGCAGAGTTCCAGCGCTAGTATGAGCGGAGCAAGCAGCATTGAAGATTTACAACCAGTTTCCCTGGTAACTCCGGGCGCACGCTTCACCTCAACTATTACAACTCACAGTTCAACGGAACGTATGGACAGGCCACTGGTAACGATATCCGTAGACAGTCCTACTATGAATGTCATATCCGATCAGGAACAGTGCCAGAATCAAACCGTAGACCAAGTGGATCAGGAAACTAACGACGAGCCGGACGATACTGCAGATTGGCGGGTAAGTGTATGCGGTGTTTATGTTCTTTTCCTTCCAAACAGTCACATCAGCTTATTTCATTTGATGCATTCATGTAACCTTTTCGATAACCCAACTTCGAAGAGAAGCACTAGACTTGAGTTTCGTTTTTGTTACTGCATCTCGGTAGTGTACATCCTTTTCTGGAACGAAGATTTCACTCGGACCCTCTTTGTTATGGGACTAGCGTGTTGACGACAATACCAGTGATCTCACGATGGGCACGATGGAATTATCATAACTAAGCCACCTTCGAACCTTCTTTGATAAACAGCCCCGTGTCCCACTAGATATCAGGATAAATATAACATTGCAATTCTGTCTAAAGATCAGAATAGTGTTTGACTCGTGCAACTTGCTTTACTCCAACACAACAGTAGTTCATCTAATTGCGCGACACACGTTATTCAGTTGATTTGGTCACCAGGTGATTGAATGGTTGTAACATTTTTCTTGTTCACTTTCTTAATAACCTTTTCAATTGCCAGCAGCTTATTACTAATCATGTATCTTACCGTTAGAATGCGTATAAATGGAACTTTCGAGAATAACCGTGTGCACTAATGTGTGAACCGGAGCTTCGTTGCTCGTTTGCAACCTTATCGAAGTAGACCCATGTCCGCGGTCAAAATAGCCATTACAGAGGATGAACATTATTTGGTAAGTAGTTGAGGATTTACTAAGGAAACTCAACAACGATAACACATTTTATTGCGGATTCCGATTTCAGATAGACCTTTCAACCAACCCTTTTTAAAAAGGCACACTGGATTTAGGCTGTGCACTCTTTGGAACTTGTCACTTGTTCCTTTCCTTACCACGATGGGCATTCGGATTTCTGAGCGTTATTCACAAAGAAATGTAGCTGAACGTTTATGCCTGATAACTCAGACATGTCCAATGTCACTGACGCAGTGACCGACATAGGGCAGCCGGAGACCAAAGCCCTCTCTCGATAGAGGTAAGTACTATTGACAAGCTATGATAAGGATGACATTCGGGTTTAATATATTGATTCGACAAAGGCTATCTAGACTATCTTATTGTCCGTGACACTTGCCATCGAATTTGAGTGCCGTTCGACTTACAGACAAACTATTCGACAATTCAATGTTTGTACGTCTCTTCTTTGCAGACACAACTTGTGCCATTTAGCTAAACTCCTGAAGAAATAGCCGGATTACTGATGAGTAGTCGGGATTTGGTTAATTTCAAGTTGAACATCACCCACAATTGATCGCAGCTGTCGCATTCCCATAGACTTTCCAGTCGGCCCCTTTCGAAAAGAAGCACTAGACTCGAGTTTCGCTCTCATTAGAGCTCGTCAGTAGTGCATATCCTTGCCACTGCCGGGACTAGAACTCCGGCCATGCTTTCATGAGGCAACCGTGTTTACCACTGCGCCATTGACCTCACATTAGGCACGACCGAATTATCATATGTGGTGGATTATCAAGCGGAATACCTCAACGCGGGGGAGGTCCGTCCAAAAGCCCACAGCGAGCAGATCGGGGACAACGTGGGCGACCGGATGAGTCATCGCTCGACTGGATCGGATCAACGGGCGAGGCATGGCAGGCAAAATAGGATGGATGACCTGATCGGGGGCGCGGTTATTCCAACACTCAAAGGAATATCTCGACACGGCCGCGGAATACAGTCAAAGGCCACAGTGGATAGATGGCGGACAACACGAGCGACCGGACGAGCTATCGCTCAACAAGATCGGACTAACGGACGAGGAGTGGCAGGCGGAAAACCCCCCGATAGAAGGCGCCGATCACACACATAAACCGGGCAGAAGTGCACACGACGTGTGAGCGGAAACCGGGGCGTGTTGTGGACTGGAATGCTGACTCATAAACGCGAGCGCGTGCGTAGCATGGTAACTATCGTGTTGGGGAATAACACGGTTGCCTCATGAAAACGTGGCCGGAGTTCTAGTCCCGGCAGTGGCAAGGATATGCACTACTGACGAGCTCTAATGAGAGCGAAACTCGAGTCTAGTGCTTCTTTCGAAAGGGGCCGACTGGAAAGTCTATGGGAATGCGACAGCTGCGATCAATTGTGGTGATGTTCAACTTGTAAATAGTTGGATTTCTGGGAATCGTCGTGGTAAGTAGTGGTGGGTAGTTCGTCGCAAGTTGAACGGTGCTGTCATTTGATTGTAGTTATGACAGTTCAATTAACACTTTGACTCGTCCAGTTTCTATGGTCATACGTTCCGTTGAACTGTGAGTTGTAATAGTTGAGGTGAAGCGTGCGCCCGGAGTT
>LOND01002154.1:27661-56106 GCA_014220965.1 Paragonimus kellicotti | reverse complement strand
CAGTAATCCCACAGAATTCTCTTTTTCCGCTGATGTATAAACCGCCATTGAGATCTCAACTGTAAAATCATATACTGTTCGGTTGAAACCTAACCAAGCAAATGTACGTGATAACTCATCTCAATTGTTCGTAACAGATACACAGAGGTTATATGTCGGCTGTCAGCTAAATTATTCATTCACTACTTCATACATCCAAAAAATTATGGAGGATAGCACGCGTCGCATCAACCCCACATCAACTAGCTTTCGCACGTCTATCCACATGTCTGTGAACACCAAAGTTTTGGTAACTAATTTTAGGCTCAAATGGACATCATGCGTGCAACAGAAAATCCAGTCAATTCTTCTAGTTTTCGTTCCGTACCTCGCTTTTGATTCCCTGGTTTGTCTGATTCGTTTTAGTGGTCATTCGATGACAAATCTAGAAGCATTCACGCACACCGCTGTGATTGCAGATTAGCGCGTTGCAGCACTGGTAGAAAATAGCTGTCTCATGTTTACAACAAACTTGGCGTTCGCTCTCAAACAATCGTGGCCAAGCAGTTCAATTCAGTAGTGAAGTGTGCCTTCACGACTCACCACCATATCTGGAGTTTTCTGGAACACAGGCCTCTCCTGCCCTTGTTCTCACTTTCCATGGCACCCATGCTAATTCTTGATCATATTTCTGATCCCGGTTGATGTAGCGTTAAGCATTTCAAAAATCCCACCGATGGTTCTTGTCACTTCCCGGTCTGTTCGAACCACCAAGTAGCTTAGAATCGTGCAGCTTCGAATTCAACAAATTAATGGACGCACTATTGGCGAGGTTTGACAAGAGTAAAACAATGGCACAGCGCTCTCTGTCGAAAGCGTCCTGTTGAAAGTTCTATGGTAATGTGGAGCTGCGATCAGTTGCGACTGATGTTCAACTTATACATCCAACGCTTTGTAGATATTTTGTCTTTTACATGAAACGGAATCGATTTAAAAGCCTTCGAGTGCATATCTGTCCATTCATTCAGTTAGCGACTCTGTCTGCCATTTTCTAAATACTTTGTTATTACTTCGTGTAACAACATAGAAATGGTCATCTTATGTTAATGATGTTTTTTTACTAAAATCAGAAAGATATCCTTTTTTATGTCCAGCGTTTAAATTTCTTCTCCCTTCCACAGAAGTTCATCGGACGATTGATCAACGCGTGTATTGTTCCCAGATGAATGTAATGTTCAGTAGTTTACTTCTTTGTTTTGCTGTTGCCAGATTCATAAAGCGTCCATCAGGCTGTAGCGAAATTTTGCCTGTTACCTTCCTCTGATGGCACTGTCTATCATCACAGTAACGCATATGAAAATCTGACTCCCTTAAGTTGGATTTTTATAAACGCACTTAAAACCGGATTCCACAAAAGTATTTATTTGTATGCACACTGTCTTATACTCCCACTGTTACTCTTTACGCGGATGGGAAGTTTCATGAAGCCAACTTTCTCAGTTTGGAGTAACCACAAGACCGAAACAACCGTTCTTCTCAGTTGTAGCAGACTGGAGGTGTTTCACTAAATCGTTTGTGAAATCTTTGTAACGCAAACCAACCGGATTGATTGTTCCTTATTCGCTGACGATTCGTGCAAGTGTTAATCATGAAATTCACCTCTCCAGGTGAATAGAGCATACATCTCCCATTGCCTAGCCATCCTTCAAAAACGTCCTGCACAGCTGCTCGTAATCAAAATATATCCTGGTTCACTGAAGCAAAGTATCGTTGAGCTAAATTACATCAAAAGATAAACTATAGAACATACCTAAGGGATCTGCCAGATAATGGACCATACCTATTTTCCGCATCAGTGGTGTCCAGCTGCCAGAAGAAGCCTCTCCTACGAAGGTTGTTAAATTTCGAAGTGGAAACCTGGTCACAGATCTCGTGGGATTAGGGAGCGCTGAGCAAACTGAAAGGCGCTTCTCAACTGACAACATTCTGTGCAGCAAGGCAGGACGTCCAGTTTGCATGTACTGGTCGGACTGCGTTGCAAGGTTCACAATTCAGGCGGCGAATGGAACAAGTTGTTTCAGAGGAACAGCCTGTTTCCTTCTTGATCGACCTCTTTGAGCTTGATCTCGTATCAACCAATGGAGAGAGGTTCATGAAATTGAATATATGGTCACGACGAACTAGACAACCATGCAAAACGTTTGGGATGATAAGCGGCAAAGGTATGGAAAATTAATAATGCAATAAGTTGACGGTCGTCTGTATTCGGAGGACTTTGCATGGAACCAAGTTTGTCCGGTAGGAAAAGATGGCTATGAACTACTCCGCCTCCGGGTATGACCGCTTGGCCACGTTGTTATAATTATTGAGAGTATCAGGGCATTCTCATTGGAAAAGTCACTTGAGAGAACTAGAAAATTAGGATGCCTGCATGCAGAGTTTCTCGGAATTGCACACAACATAGATGATACAGTCTGGTTCCTTATGACAATGGCTCAAACATTTTACGAAATTCCCGTTGAGTGCGAATGCCCTTGGCGTCCTTAATAAATGAAACAGATAGATTTTCGCCATCCTTCCGTTTTTGTTGTGTAACATTCACACCTTTCGCTTCTGTCATAACACTACAACAGGTTCATCATACGTGCAAGCCATGCGACGTCCTACTAACTTCGAATGTCAAAATTACAAACTATTGTTTCTAATAACACACATGACAAGGATTAATATAGCGTTTTAATTGTATAGTATGGTGTGAATCGTGAATGATGAACTCACATACTGAAATGGATAGCAATTCTCAGTGTTAGGAAGACCGTAAACAGTAGAAGACGTGTATGTGTTTCGTGGAAAACATTTTGACAAAGAACTTAGCTGGACACAAATTGTAACAAACGCGGCATATATGGAAGTTGTGCCAAACGGTGTTTACGTTCACTGACCAATTTTTCTTCAACAGGTATACGCTGATGAGTAGTTTAGCAAACCAGTCGGACTATGCAACCACAACAATACTATGTTCGAACTGATGAGTACAACAAATCAAGAGCATATGAAAAGCAAGACAATAAAATCGGTACACACACACAATCTGACTGATTTGTCGGGAGAGTAGTTACATTGGAAACGAGTTAGCAGAAAGTGAACTAAAATCACGATCCATTAGAAACACCCGTATATCTCCACATTAACTATTTGTGCAAAAAACTTACTGGACAGCCCGTTAAAAATTTCTGGCACCATGTTGCAATCCAAGAACGTGATCGATTGAATTTGTTTTACACTGTGAAAATATACCCGTTCTCACGTTCACATTGATCAATCGAGCCAACTACCACTTCAAGAGTGTACGATTCCTAGTGTGAAGTTAAATCTCAGTACTTCGGTTTTTGATAGTAGAAAATAGTCTTAGCCACAACTTTGCCCGTTCCAATCGATTTACGTTTGTTTTGCATAACTTGATGCCAGTACGGTAAGTTAACAGTTCAACAGAACCTTGCATTTATGTACGAACTCAAGCGAGACCATAGACTAGCACAAGTATGGACTCAGAGCTGACGCTATAGTCTAGTGAGAGAGAAAGCTTTGAACGCTCTCACCGGCTTAGCAAAAACTTCTCCAGACTTAGAACACCGAATCTAACGGGAATTCAAAGACAACCACGTCATATTAACAGACTCTCAAACAGGACATTGAACACCGTTCTATGTTTGTACAGAAATCCTTGGACAAGCTGGTGCTTCAACGCAAAAACAGATCACATTAATGATAAGTAGTTTGGCAGATTCGATAATTTGGAAGAGACCCGGTTGTAAAAAATTCGGAATTCGGATGAATTCGAACCAGCGACAGAAACAACACCCCCAGACGCGGCAAGTTCTCAGCTCAGCTACGAAGCAACATCAGAGGACCAGGGAACTTTACATTTGGACTCATTTAACAACCTCACTCACTGTCTCATGTGAAATTCATCAAATAATCCAGCAGATTGATTGTCTAAGCAAGATTTAGTAGTCAGTTCACGGTGGAATCCATCAGCGTTTTTAATGAACACTTGACTGAATTAACTCATCGAGAGGTGGTCAGTCAATGATTCCTGGGAGGTCAATAGAGGAAATTGACACGTGGGGGATGTGGCCTATCCGGATGATACTCTGGTGCCACACTGGATATTTTATAATGATCACCCGAGTGAAACAAGTTAGTTAATTGTGACAAGGATTAAAACAAAAGAGTTACAAGCAGAGCCGAGAAAACCATTACAATAATAAACTAACGATGAGGACGAATTTGAAAACCAGCCGGAAATCAGTGAAAACATATTTGGATTCCACGTGTTCTAAACGGTGCATGGATGTGACTGGTACAATTTCGTGGCAGTTGCTTATGAGCTGAGAACCACAGTACAGCTTTTAGATGTACGGATAATGGAAATCACACTGGATAAATATGTTGCAATTGGACTAGATGACTTCGAACTCTTGGGCACTTGGTTAGGTTGTCTTTGACCAAGTAAGACAGCTTGTGGTGGTGGTTTGGCGCAATGGCCTTCCAATCGGTCAAGATTATCACTCCCATCCGTCTTCTTACAAGAGTAGTTCAGTCTAAGATGAACCCAATTAGCAGGTTGTATCATTTTCTTTTCCATCTCGTTATGATACGCACCCATCTATCATAGTGTGCAATTCAAGCATGGTGTTCACCCCCTGCTTCGTACACTTTACTAACACCTTCCGATTAACATAGTCATACACACTTTACTTGCCTTAAATCCTATTCAGATTTTTAACTGGTCCATCTGTTTCAACGAAGCCCCTGAATTCAGATAGATGTAAGGTCATTCCTCTGTGTATCTTGAATTATAGCAATACGTTCAACTGCAAAATCAATGCAACACGGAGTTAGGTTCTTCAGAGATGAAGTATCTAAACGGGCCAAACTAGTTTGCTCGTTAACGCGAACACCACAAAAATGTTGTCCTGTCATGTGACAACTGTCTTCTACAGGTTAACTATCGTAACTAGAAGTAACTATGCTTCGCTGTTTACGGACGATGTTGTTTTGTTGTTAACCTCTTTCAAATTATGGTGGATTATCAGCGGGAGGTGTGAGATTCTAACACTTGACGAAATACAGTCACAGCCCACAATGGATAGAATGCGGACGAAGAGTGACAGGCGGAAAACCTCCCGATAGAAGGCGTCGATCACACACATAAACTGGGCAGAAGTGCACACAACGTGTGAGCACGAACCGGGGCGTTTTGTGGACTGGACTGCTGTTACTCATAAACGCGAGCGTGTGTATAGCATGGTAACTAGCGTGTTGGACAATGAAACATCGTGCTCTATTGGACGTTTTCTCGGCACAATACGACTTCACTCAAAACTATTGGCAATAGATCTGTTTGTTTCTTAACAAGTAGTCAGATGATGTTTCTGATGTATTGGTTATTTCAAAACGGATGTGCTTCTCTCGTTAACATCAGTCAACATTAGGAACTGTATGGAACAACACGGAGGAACACGTTTAAGGTGTATTCATTCCAAGACAGTTAACATTAAAAAACGGTAGAGTTACTTTATGTTTATTATTGTGTACGTGGTCCACCCTTTATCAGTGGGTTTTCGTGAATTCAGAGAATTTACGCTTCGTGTGACTTGTTGGAAATGTGTTCCTATTTCTCTTTTCCTCATTTCAAGAGTCATTATCGTTTGCGTGCCTCCGTCTCAGTTGTGGTTTCCCTGATGTCAAAAATGATACGAAGATCTAAGATTAGGCCATGAAGTCCTCGTCACACAGAAGCCGAGTTTGACTTAGATTTCATTGGTTTAGTTGAGAAAACTCATTTAAAATCATTCACGACAACTGTAAGGATTACAATCATTCCGAGTATTTTCACACCTGTCCCATCTACATTCAGTTCTGCAGAAAAAATCTACACCCATACACCTGCACTCAAGTGCATACCTCCTAACCAAATACTTAGTCAATATTGAATCATTTTCTCTAGTACCCTTCTTGTGGTTGTGTTTATAGCAACGTGTATAGTGTTATGGCTTGTTCCTTTTCTGATGTCAACCAATCGTTTTTGAGATGGCCTTTATGGACAGCAATATGCAAATATGATGAGTCTAAGGCACCGTCTACTTACCAGGCTGAACAAACTATCTTAATCTGTTAGTCGAACTACGTGATATACTTTACAGTTGTAGAGCAGAGGCAAATGCATTTACGCACACGCCTTAGTAACTACTTGACGGAGAGGCCGTATAACATTGTTTGCAACGTTTTACTGGGTTTGCTTGGACATGGTACGATCATCTTTGAATGAAGTTGCCAACTCTACTGGTTGTACGAATTCCAAACACCTCTGGGTGTGGCCGTGGTATTTCTGCGATAACTTGTTTACCTCGATTTCCTAAGTAATTGCCAAATAGTTGCAAACTATCTGATAGCACAGTTGAAACGGCAACGTACGTTGGGCCGTGTTTTTGTCTGGGTGAAACTCTAATACTGTAAAAGCCAATGTTCGTCTGTTGATGTAATTAAAGCAGCTAGTTGATTTCGGTTTACAGTCGCGGATTAGATCGCGGTTATAATGTTTTTTTTTCAGACTACTCATAGTTTCAAAGTAAGCTGATTTTCAAAATAAATTTAAATACTTAGTAAGTCAAGCCTCTCGAAATGAAGGTTTGTAACCTAATAACAAAGTGTACAGGAACAATTTGGAACCGTCACTAAAGTTGTTGGTTGAGATTTTAACTTCTTATTATCACACTCGATGGCTGATGTGGAAACTACGTTGATCGTGGTGTAACGTTATTGCACGTAGCACGGTCCGACGTGAGACATTTGGTTTACTGTCTTCATTCACGAATGTAAAATAAACACACGGTTGACAGCGTCCAAAACGGATTAGCCTGTCACAGAGGACACCTGCGCTTCAAAAACCATCACCCTCAAGTGTCTTGCACTGCACACTTGTCGTTCCCTCATTACACCACGGCATCGATGAAAACCCGAAGGAATAAAGACCGATAGGTGTGCTCGAGATTGAGCTTTGTGGTCCAAGCCAGAGCCACATGTCTGGTTAGCCACTGGAATGGACTCCGGGCAAAATGAAACACCGTATCTCTTCGGAATATGACACAGAGGGGAGAGAGACAACAATGACAAGTTATGTTAAACTGGAGAGAAAGACATGTAAATGTAATACAAGAAGCATTTCAGTATACGCATGTACGTTCCTGCATTACAGAGAGGATAAGGATGGAAAACAAGATACAGATCGTGGCCACGAACAGAATAGGCAAACCATTCATCATACAATACACCAACAAATCTGAAGATAAGAATGGGTAGAAGATCGCAGTCACCCACTTTTTTGAAAAGAGGAACGAATTAGTTGCCAAACGACCATGGTCTTGGTCGATGCAATCATCGGCAGAAATAGGATGGATATACTGATATGATGCCGTAAACCATGAGGCCTATATGTGGCCACTTTCGCTCTGTGCGTGACGAGTGCGCATTATTTGTTAACGTATCTAGCTGATGTGAACATCTTGCTAATGCATGGCTCTCGGCCAAGCGGAAATCGCGGCCGCACCACACTCCACAACGCCATATAATCGATGTCATCTACGACCTTACTATGGACGATGGTTCTCCTATAGCGTATTCGCGCGGTTTACTCTATTCTGAACGATCGCACATACAAACGGCTGTTTGTACAGGTGCAAGAACAAATAGAGCACAGGACGATCGAGGATGGATGGACACGCTAGCACTTTCACGTCTCAAAGTATTATATTCATTAACATGCACGGCAACCCGTATTGAGTTACTGCAACTACTTTTCTGTACACAAGTCCCAGATTTGAATACTGAATCAGGTTGTATATCTGGTTACGTGTGCTACAGATGATATTTTGATTTCATCAACGCTTCTGAACATTTTTTGATTTCTCCTCTAGTCTCACGTTAACTCTGACGCCGCTATCACAATCTATCTTTGGTTCATAGGAAACAGAAGCAAACGACAAGTTTTAGAGCATCTTGAATAATTCATCATGATGCATGCGATGGGGCATTTACAACCGACCTGATGATCATAAGACAAGTAAGGGAAGTCTGGCAATTATTTTTTCAAGATCTGCACTGCTTTTCGTGATCGGCGCTATGTCACACAAGCGTTAGGTTGGGAGACGCGAACAGTTTCACAGAGCCACCCTTGATAAGCTGCAAATAGAATAACAGTTGCCTAAGAGAAAAACTTCACAGAAAAATGGATATCCTGAAAGAAACCTTAGAGACTCACAACAGGAAGAACGAATGCAATGAGCCAGTTTGAAAGATTCAGAAGAAATGCAATCTCGAAGGGGACCATCTGACAAATTGTTGGTGGATTGAGGTGCCCTTGTCACGTTGCTACATCTAACTGAATTGATGAGCTCCATCATTTTTTCAATCTTTCATTCTTCAATTGCGGCAACACGTCTGGAAATACTTGGCTCCATCCACCGTGTTATGTACGTTTTCTCGCACTCGTGGATTCTAACTGAGACCTCCTAGCTACTCTTTGCTTTGAATCCTCAGACCGAATCGTTCTGGCCTCTCACTGTGTATTGCTATCGATCCACGTGATGTGGTTTGCGTCGTTCCCAGTCGACATGATTTTTAGCGAATGATCAATAAACTCCAGTGTCGTTCAGGCTCACCACTGGTTATTGTACGTCTTATACCTGGTCTGTAGTCCTATCTCATGTATAGGTTGTAGATGACTCTTAGCCTGTGTGATGAAAGTCCGAAGCTGCACGATTCTATGTGTAGTGCTGTCTGGTTGTATGTGCGTGTGTCAAAACCAACGTGTCCATAGGGAATCGATCGGTTGTGACCAGTCGTTCTGTGGGCGGACCGGTCTACTGTCCACGTCAACCGTGCTTCACTGTCCTCTGACTGTCTCCTTCTATTGGGCTATCACCCAAACCATTCGGTATGGTCGTCTGTTTTTCTGTGGTCGTTAACAAATGGCTCATCGTTTCAGACTGTTCGAGATATCTCCCATTCTTCGACTGGCTAACTTTATCGCGATCCACGATTTTTAAGTCAAACTGCAAAGAATCTCACTTTATTTTGGTAAACTTGTGTTCTACAAACTCTGACGTTTAACCACTGGGTGCATGACGCCAAACTGCATGCAGCCAGCATTTTTATGCCACCGTCGTTACGCGATTTCAAAACACGAGAAAAATTTAATATTGAAATACACGCCAAACAAATGCTAACTTGTCTTAACCTGTATGCTAGAACCTACTGGCTACCCGAACTGTAATTGGCGTTACTGTTGTTGAATGTTTTCATTAGCTACCATAAGGGTTGATCGAATGAGATTTAGACCATTATAAACAGAATGTAAATTACGTGTGTAGTTTGATCTACTTTTGTCTAAACGCTTTGAATGCGTGTGCGTAGCCCACCCTACATCTCCATTTCCCACCTGACCGCAGACTTAACGAACCAGACCGCAGACGTGAACGGCACGCCTTGGTCGATTTTTTTTCTCCATTGCGAATGACAGTCTGGTCTTATGTGACCTTCACCTCCGGCGTCCTTGTTTCTCATTGGCTGTTGTTAAATTTCTCACTGTTCAGTCATTGTTATCCTTTACACGTGAAGTGTTGGTCGTTGTTTTTTGAACGCGAAGGACTGACACAACGGTAAACATTGTTATTTCATTGTTTTATTATTGTCAATTCTATAGGGCTATGGTTGAACGCGTTTGTTAACAGCGTACACACCAGTACGAACGAGGTGTTTACGTGTTTCCTGTCCATGCGTATAGGGGATTGATTGAACCACCTTTGCTACCGTAAGTGTTGCGGCCCGTGTCTAAAATGTTACACTGAAATAACGGAACATTCGTTGGTAAAAGTCAAAATGCCGTCCACCCCCCTTTTAGTTAAATAACCGAACAGGAGACATGGCCAATGAATACAGCTGATCAATTAATGAGGTCGTCCTCGACATTCGGTCAAATTGATATGTGGCCAATAGTGTATACGTAGAATGACCGTACTCTCTGGCACGATAAAGTATAGCTGCTCTACCACTCGTTCTCCGCACACACAAAGTTTTTGTTACGATGTCGCAGTGAATCCTTGATTTGACTCTACCTGACATCATCGTGCACCTCGTTAATTTCTTGCTCCTCTTCGTCGGATGGGCTATGCAGTGTTTGGTTCGAATCCCCGCACTCTCTAAGCGTTATTGCAATCAACCATATGTTACTAAACTGAGCCAGTGTACTGCTGGAAATGAAGGATTTCTATTCTGTTGTCCCCAACAATCACCTGTGTTCTCTGCTGTTGGTTATTTTGTGTCGAACGCTTCCACGTGAACGTTTGAAATTACAATGCCTCTCGAAACATGTCATCTACCGTCATACAGTTTTCCCGTTGATATGTAATGCTTTTCTTCATTCAACGTCGGCTGTTTATGCACTGCGCAATGGCTAGCCAATATCGATTGAATTAAGTCGTTCTTTCTAATGGACAAAGTGCACCGAAACGCGAGCATATTTTGACCTTACTGGACATGGTTTGTGAAGAAATCACGGATAGCAACCGCTTGTGGAATGAGTCATATTTTTTATGCTCAAAGGGCTAGCCACAGTGATACTGAACTTTGTGGGCAATCTCGGCGATCGATCATTCACATTCTCTACATGTGTTTCCTTCTTCGTCTATGAAACGGAGGAGTGGTTTGTTTTGACTTCGTGTACACACAACGCTTATAGAGAGGGTCCAAATTACCAGGACATTCGTAAGAACGCCAATTCTAAGGTGGTGTCTGATGAGCCGTGTGCAATGAGTCATGTGGGTTAGTTAAAATGTACATATGTAGTTGATGTCACTAATACACTCACTCCAACGAACTACGACGGTCTGCATTCTGATTGTTAATATGTTTTAATTAGTATCGTAGTCTAAACGGAGTTTCAAGATCAAAACACATTGGATCTACATTATTAACGCAATCAGCAACATTACCTCAAGAACCATCTCAATCGTTTACCATCAAAATTAAAACAACGTGGTTAGACATAACCGATCAACGCAAGACTACGTCAACAATCAGTGAAGGCCGGCCGACGAGATCGCGAAATGAACGAACGTCAATGGAGCAGACCTATAAATTCAGGGTAAATGAACGGGTCAATAGAAACCCCCAGCTATCATAAGATCGCGGCGACAAAACCGAATGGGACATAAACAGCCACACTGAGTAGAATCAGGGAACGGATAAAAAATCGGCCAGTGGGACTAAGAAACATGAGTGAATGTGAGAGGGAGAGCCGGACAGAGCCAGAGATGCGAATCTAAACCGTACCAAAGATGATGAACAGTCAATGACCATCATGGTTTTAGGTCTCAACGCGTTGTACTTTATGCACTACACTGGCTAAACAACTGTTCACTCGAAGTGAATTAATGGTTGAACCAGTCGCAATTAATCGTGGCTTATTTTTCGGTGCTCATCAATAAAAGTGAACCCTGCTGAGTACCGTTCATTCATTCAGTAGCCATTTCATCCGACTTAACACAATTCCATCGAACCTGTTGTTCTGACAGGGAAAAAAACTTTCTGATTGATTCGAAATACAGAAGACAGGCTAAACCATGTTTCGGATAGCGAAATCTTAAAATTTATCTACAAAACAATTATGCTAGAAACCTAGACGGAAAGGTATGTGCAGAGATTAAAGCGTGAGCGAGTGGATGAAGAAAGAGGTCTTCTCGCAATAAACTTGACGGTGGTGTGGGCTGTGACGACTATGGTTGCAATCTGATCAACTGAAGGTCATGAATTGGCCTTTCTTGATTGCAACGTCAACGGTTCAAGTTACGTAAACTCAATAAGGAAAAATTTAGAAATCAGCAAGGCCGAATAATGCCCCCAGTATGTCGACGCAACGTTGTACGAGTGTTCAAACCGTTCTACAGTAATGACAATTCCCACATGATTATTCAATCCATCACTTGATCATTATTCTTAAGAACATCTTTGGGATCACATTCACCAAGTGCTGTACAAGAAATATGAAAATGAGAAGGATTTCGTTCAAAAGCATGAAAACAGGCAAAACGAGAACACATTGCCGAACTCATCAAGAGCGCACAAAGAAGAGGCGGTGCACCGATCGACCATGGCTCAGAATTAACAGAGGAAAACGAGAATACTGTTCTTATGGGGAAACTCATACTAGGCATTCTTTGTACTGTTGTCTTTCTGTATATGGTGTTTGGTATTGTGGTGGAGTGCAGCCAATCGTGTACGCCATATCTGCATTGACCAATCAGGTTGTTTGACATTGACCTATATATACAGTGTCCATAACAGACTAGATGAGACTTTGTGTGGTGTAGTGAATACACATCTTGATCTGAACACGACTTGTTCTACATGGCCGTCAGTCAGGTGAAACGGTATTGGCATACCTTAACAAGACAGAAAACCGAATATACTGTTTCTTTTCAGAAGAGGCTGGCTGGAAAGTGTAGCTGAATGTAGAAGATGCGATTAATTGGGAGTGATCAGCAACCGGAAACTAACCAAATTCATAACCACTCATCAACAATTCTAGAATATTACCTGGCAGATTTAGTGAAATCAAAGATTTCGACTTATCTCTGAAGTCCTGATCGTGGGGATAATCGACTGGAGCCAACAAACAGCGAACGGGCAACCTGATCATTACTCACAAGCGAAAGTGGTTGAGCGTTCACATATGATAATTCGGTCGTGCCTAATGTGAGGTCAATGGCATGGTGGCTAACATGCTGCTTGAAGAGTTCCTGAGCAGTGCATGCCGGAATTCTAATCCCGACCCTGACAAGGATATGCACTACTGACGAGCTGCAACACGAACAAACCCCAATTTTAGCGCTTTTTTGACACGGATTGACTAAAAAGTCCATTTAAATACGAAAACCGCGACCAAATGTGTTGTTCAACTTGAAATTAAGCAGACTCCCGACTAATTGTTAACTGCCAAGACGGGCACATTCAGCAATATCCAGTTCACTTCAGCAGACATGATCAAAATTACGGACACACCAAACCCTAGACAGTTTCTGAATCACAATAATTTGACAGGAAAAAAGCTAATTATCATACGAATTGACAGTTACAAGTAAATATGCTTCCTCCAACTCTCACAAGGTCAGAAATGAGCACTCAATTGTTCAACCAACTCCAAGCTAAACCACACGAACGCACGCTTGTGTTTCGATAAATGCATTGTTCGGTTGTGTACTAAATGGATGCTTTCAATTGTGCAATTAGAAATCGTCTGTAGTGCACAGTCCACATTGATTTGACACAAACGTGATTGGAACAAAAGGAAATGTCTCCTCTCTGACGTGTTACACCTTTATAGACGTGTGCTGATCAGGTAGCCACTTGCTCAGACCAAATAAAGCATGCAACTGATATGAGCATCCCCATGAACATTGTTCATGTGTCATCTTTGATAAACATTAGTCGTTCATTCAATCACTTTCTCACTTATCTCTACGTATGATGTTTATTCATCATCATCAGCCTTCCAAAGCTCCAGCAGCTGCGAACCCGGAGCGAACACTCCCGTAATGAGCCCTTTTGGTTCCAACAACTGGTAACGTGATAAAGCAGAATCAACTCACTCCTTCGAGTAGACACACTGAACCCCCATCATTTTACATTGAGAACGTCCTTATGTCAGTCATTCAACTTGTCGGAGCGAGCTCGTGAATTATCAGTCCATCTTTCAAACAATCAACTACTTTAATGGTTGACGATCAGCGTATCGAGTACGACGAGCTGAATCGAGAGGAATTTCAACAGGATGAATCAAAGGAATTCAGCAAAAATCACCTAACTAATCGGTAGTAAAAATTAAGAGACAACAGCAAATTGTTTAATTCGGTTAAAATGAAGTGAATATTCCGCCAATGAGTGTGTAAGGATGTAGTGAATTCTAAACGAAGCCGTACCGTTTCGATGTCAGGTTAGAGCCGACTGGCCGATGCCTATTTTGATTCAACAGCGTATTTGGAGAGACTTGCATGATATAAGTGCACAGTCACAAGGTCGAAATTTGAACACGTCATGTGAGTTCGAAAGCATAACTTCGAACCCAATGAATCCCGGTGTTCAGCATTAACCGAACCCCAGTTGCAACCATAGCCACACACCAGTTTCGACAAGCATGAGGATTACAACATGCACAGACTGGATGACTTGCAGAAAGTGTGGACGAAAAGAGTGGTAGCAAATGAAAGTCAGTGACAAATTCAAACCGACGAGTACGCCACGTAAAATGACCGCAGTCCCGATGAAGATTCCACGAGTAGCGGGGCAACAATAAAGATGCATGTGTCAGATGGTCTAACCCCAGATTTAGCAGACGTCTATAGAACGAATGCAAGGCGGAGAGGCTGCACGTAAAGATAGACTGTCAGGAGAATATTTGGAGTATCGAGGTCCAGTTCTCGAAAGTGTATTTGTTCCAGTTGGATTAATTCATCTGGAAGCAAAAAGTAGCCCTCCAGAGTTCAAGAACGTTATGATCGTACCTTTTTTAAAGGTAAGGGTAGCAAGAAATGCACCGACAGTTGTCAGGACATAAGTGTACTGAGGTGCACTAGAAAGATGTCAACAAGAATACTGCTAAACCGATCCACTACGGAGGTTTTGTAGGCCAATATTCTCGAGGAGCAGTGCGGAATTCGAGTGAGTCGCAATAGGATCGACAGGGTGTTTGCCACTCGACAGATCCATGGGCAGCGCCGTGAACGCAGCCAGTTGTTTGTGGATTTCACCAAGGCGTTTGGTTCCTTGAACCGTGAGGCAATGTGGACGGTGCTTGGTAAGCCTGGATGTTCACGTAACTTTGTCAGTTTAATCAGAACGTTACACGTGGGTATGAAGGTGAAAGTCCAATCTTGTGGATCGACCTCTTATGATTTTGACGTCGTTACTGGTTTGAAGTAGGTTCGTGTCCTTACCTCAACTCGATTTAGTATACATTCGACTGTGATGCTGACGGGTGCCCTTCAGAACTCACAATAAGATGTGGAGGTTGAATACCACACAGATGGCCGCTTGTTGAACGCTCGACGTTTTGGCGTCCCAAGCGGGTTATATACTTCAACGATGTGTATGCTTTTGTGCACAGATGATAGAGCGCTATTTTCACACAACAAGAGGAACTTGTAACTGGAGCTACGACCTGCGAGCGCGCAAACGGAACGGAATGACGGATAAATGAAACGGCGGATAACAGCACGACGGATAACGGTAATGAACGACGGAGTACGGAGTATACGCGGTCAGTTAGTCTCTTCCCAGCTAACCCATCTACTCGAGGCTAACGCATGAACACGAGGAGAAGACTGGCCTATAAACAGAGCATCTTTATGCCGCTCAGCCCGAAGATATGGTCACAAACCCATTCGTATTTATAGAGTTTGGAGACTAACAACATCATCATCATCATAGACAGCAATACATCAGTGGTTCACACTGATGCTTGACTGCCACACAACCACGAAGAACAAAGGAAAAAAAAAACTTATATAGGAAGAAAGAAGAAAACAGAGTAGGGGAGGGGAAGTGGAATGGACCAGACAAAAGTCTAGACAGTACAGTCTAGGCGTGTAGTCAGGATGACAACAACAGTTGTCACGATGGCTGAGGTCGTTCGTGAAGACCGGAGAAGTACACGACCATGGCAACGGTGAAGGTCACTCACAAAGTGTACTTTGTTAGTCTTCTGGTCACACAATATTTTCGGGGAACTGGCGACTTCCCCAAAAGAACTCCAACCAATGACCAAAGTTTTCGCGACTCCAGTATTCAAATTTGACTTGAATATCAACGCAGGTAAGACCTTTTCTTTCTTTCAGCCTTGTCCTGTCAGAGGTGCTGTGACCGTACCTGGAAACGGTATCAATGGAAACAATAGGGATAGCTGCACAGATTTTTGTTACTTGAATAGCAATCTGTTAATAGATTTGTCCGTGGATCGCCAGTTGCAAGCTCGTATGCCCAAAGCTAACGTTGCTTTCGGACTTCTTTAAAAGACGTGACTGAAGGAACCACAGCTTGAAGATTAACACTAAGCTGCTAAGCTGTCGCTCAACGGTGCTGACTGTGCCGTTGTACGGCAGTGAAATTCGGAAATTGTATTAACAGGATGTGCGTCATCTGAGTCGCAATGTCGAGGACACATATTGAATCTACGGCAGTCATATATGGTTCCGAACACTGTGGTACTTCGGCGAAAGAACAAAGAAGGGATTGAAACCACGTTGATGTCCAATCAGCTTCGTTGGCTAGGAAACGTCCAAATGATGGGCGACAAACAGACTCAAAAGCCGTTGTTATACGAGCAACCGACAGCATATGAGCGAAATCCGAGTGGTAAGGAGCTGCGTTGCCAGGATGTAATCCAAAGTATGCTCCAAAGAGATCCTGCGAGGACTTACCATTGAACCGGACCGCAGTAAAAAATACGATTCGAACAGGCATTCAAAATTTCAATGAGTGGCAGTTGTGCGACTGCGAATTGAAGTGCGTGGTACGCAAAGGACTCATCGATGCCACTGGCCGCGGTGACATAACTTTGAGGCGCTGCGATAAATTTAGCCTTGAGTTGTCGGGTCATCAACTTACTCACAGTACGAGTAAATTAAGAGTAAGTTATGTCCGATGTATCTATTGTTTGTTCGTATCACCCAACGACCGCTGTTGTTCGTTAAATCGCCCACTCTCTTTTACCTATACCTACGTCATAGTGACACTCTACCTTTTCTTTTCTGCAGCTTTGTTGGTGCATTGTATGATGACTGTGTTATTTGTATCTCGGCTCAACCTTAAATCTTTTGCTTTTCTCCCTAATCCTATCTGGAGTGCAATCATATGTATATAGGTACTGAACTACTTCTTGCGTTATATTCTCAATATCTTTATTCGTGGCTTAGATCTTACCATTGGAATCTCCCTATTTCTCGTTTCTGAGAGACAAGGGTTTTATTTTCATACTAGTCTACCATCCGGCTAACCAGCAATGGTGGGCTGGGTCACAAAGGCCTCCTGGTATCATTCCATCGCGTCTGAACTGGATACATGGTGTGTGAATTGAACCGTAAGTGGTGCAATGCAAAAACTTTTTGTGATGAAGGTTACGTGTAAGCGTTCTTTGGCTCTAAGCACTGTGACAAGCTAATCCGAAATAAATGCTGCCAGTCGTGTGGCTAAGCTGCCAGCCGAGATAAGGACGATGTTAACAATGACTGACATAGCTGGCGAAGAAATGACGTGCTTGCTCGATTCGGAGGACGAGACCGGACAGTGTAGACAAACCAATCCAGGTTTCCGCTGTGAAACGTGATTGTCACCCGTGTGTAGGAAGTTAAGGGAAGACGAGTAGATAAGTACAACCACGACGATTACATGACGGTAAAAAAAAACCTCCATGATCTACGTCTTCACATAAGTTAGAGCCAATTGACGAGACTGGTTAGAACACTGCAGTATTAGGAATCCGTTGAAATTCAGTGCCAGCATGCTGACGTTGAAACTGATCAACATCCACTTCCAGCCGTATGCGAATTCGAAAAGCCTTTTCAGATAGTCTTACTGATCAACCGGCCTCAAACTTAATTCCGTCCATCGCTTCCATTAGCGAAAAAGTGAAATGCCCAGACCTACGACATGAGGTAATGACTTTTCTAACAACTACGCAAAGAAGATATATTTACTATGTAGCCCTTCAAACGTGTTACCCGTATCTGAAGGGCATTTGTTAATCGATGGGGTTTGAACATAACCTCGAGTTCTCAGCTTGTAATCCTTTGAACAGTTTGCTGCAGGACATTCACATTCAGCTTTCTCACTAGCTCGAGCGCTTCGCGCCATAATTGTGGGTAGGGCGTCAAAGCAATGACTTATCGTGCCGTCGCGGGGCGATTGTTGGATTGCGTGAAAAACGGTGTAACGCTGTGACACAATCAAAAAACGAAGTATGTCGGTTTAAAAAAACAGGTGCGAGAAACCCTCAAATGAAACCCAGTTACGCAGCTGGCAAAGAGGATATGAGTGTGAGCGTTGAGGGCGTAAATGATAGCCATGCATCAAGAACGCGTGAGAACTTGCCGTCGTGACAGACTGAATACTGACACAGCCTAGCTTTGAAGGTCATACGAAGATTAACAAAATCGATATTAGGCAGGCCTACTGGCAGGACGTACCATACTGTTGAACTTCAGCAAAGCATGAAAATTCGTTGGGACGACGAAGCGTCGGCGTAAGTTGGGTCGCGAACAGGCGGCGAGCGATCCGTCGCGGTGTAGTGCACGGCCCGATGTCGTAAATGCGAGCGGATAAGGAACTCGAGAACTAAGAGCGTAATGCGTGATTACAGACCGCAGCGCGCCATGTACAGTTTTTCGCAATTTGATTGGTTGTTTTGGGTAGGAATATACTGCGTGGGTGGAGAGTCAGACAGGTAAATGGAGAGACAACACTCATCGATCGATCGTTCGGCGCGCCATCTTGCTTTCCGTCTCTGACAGACGATGCCCAGAAAAAACGTCCAGAACCGGCGGGAGTCTGGATGTTGAAGAGGGTGGTCCGAGGGTTTCCGATCGACGAGACAGAATACAGCGCCAGTTGTAGAGTACATGGTACAAACGCACAAAATGCATGGCCGCGACAAGCGGAGGGACCGACGATTCTCGCAAGCACTACCCAGGCTGGTATCGTTACAGCAATCACTCCCTGCAGATTTTTAACGGGGCGTTTTCTAATTATCATGCGATATATGGTATTTGAACGTTGGTGGGACTGTATAACACTGCAGCCAACCCGCCTAATGACACATCCAGATGCATACGTAACAGTCAGGACATAAACAACGACTGGGAGACAGAAGTGAAGCGAGTTTTGAGGGTAGACGAAGTCTCTCAGCATCGAAAGCAAAAGACAGCATTCGGTAGCAGGGTACATGAGATTCGATCGGAAAGGAGCCTATGACGCACAGCACAGTTCAAACGGTCTCCTCTGTCTGAGAAAGGGAGCTTTGCATAGTTGGACTGATCAAAGTTTGTCAGGACGTAATTTACACAGGAGTGTTGGAAGTTCCGATATGCCCTCATAGTTAGCCACCAGTTCACATGTGAAGGCAATGACGTTTGAACTACGTGGATTGCGTCTCATTATCAACCATAAATGTCACACCCACAGCATACGCCGCAGTGCGTTCACAAGCGGCATGGGAGTACAGCCCTTCTACGTTCACCAATAACAGAACAGGCCCACCCACCACCAATGGTTAAATAGAGCGATGACAAGACGAGTAATCCAAAGTGTATATGATTGCTCATTTTGTGGAAGGACAAATCGAGATCAAGTTTACTGTGTTGTCAAAACCCGCAAATCTCAACCCTCCGTATCGGAGTTAAAAAGTGAGAACCAGCCTTATGTTGTTGAATCAGGTTGGTTTTTAAATTTCCGCCTCCTCATCGATAGTTGTTATCGTGATCTACGACGTGAGTGCACTCATAATGTGATTTAAGCAAGTGGCTGACAAGTCGTAGGAAATATGAACGCCCCGCAAAAAAAAACAAGCGTCCACTTGCCGTCCGAATAAGTTTGATAGTCAATAAATCCGAATATTGCCAGCGTGAATGCGATGAAAGCAAACATCACACCATACGAATAAGAACGTTGAAGAGAAGCTGGTTGAATAGGGACCAATTCAAATACACCAGTTTAGGTTTTGCACCGAAAGGACCGAAAAAAGCCAAATTCGATGTTGCAAATTAGAAATCGCGCCTGAGGATCTGAATGACCCAACCGAGTTCAGTTCACATGCGTTCGGGCAAGGCAGGTTGAAACGAACAGCGAGAAACTTGCCTATATTACAAAAACATTCAGCCTAAGCTAATAAACGAATTCCCGCATCTATCAGGTCATAAGGTTGGACATAAGTCATAACTAATTAAAACATATTAACAATCAGAATGCAGACCGTCGTAGTTCGTTGGAGTGAGTGTATTAGTGACATCAACTACATATGTACATTTTAACTAACCCACATGACTCATTGCACACGGCTCATCAGACACCACCTTAGAATTGGCGTTCTTACGAATGTCCTGGTAATTTGGACCCTCTCTATAAGCGTTGTGTGTACACGAAGTCAAAACAAACACACTCCTCCGTTTCATAGACCGAAGAAAGAAAACACATGTAGAGAATGTGAATGATCGATCGCCGAGATTGCCCACAAAGTTCAGTATCACTGTGGCTAGCCCTTTGAGCATAAAAAAATATGACTCATTCCACAAGCGGTTGCTATCCGTGATTTCTTCACAAACCATGTCCAGTAAGGTCAAAATATGCTCGCGTTTCGGTGCACTTTGTCCATTAGAAAGAACGACTTAATTCAATCGATATTGGCTAGCCATTGCGCAGTGCATAAACAGCCGACGTTGAATGAAGAAAAGCATTACATATCAACGGGAAAACTGTATGACGGTAGATGACATGTTTCGAGAGGCATTGTAATTTCAAACGTTCACGTGGAAGCGTTCGACACAAAATAACCAACAGCAGAGAACACAGGTGATTGTTGGGGACAACAGAATAGAAATCCTTCATTTCCAGCAGTACACTGGCTCAGTTTAGTAACATATGGTTGATTGCAATAACGCTTAGAGAGTGCGGGGATTCGAACCAAACACTGCATAGCCCATCCGACGAAGAGGAGCAAGAAATTAACGAGGTGCACGATGATGTCAGGTAGAGTCAAATCAGGATTCACTGCGACATCGTAACAAAAACTTTGTGTGCGGAGAACGAGTGGTAGAGCAGCTATACTTTATCGTGCCAGAGAGTACGGTCATTCTACGTATACACTATTGGCCACATATCAATTTGACCGAATGTCGAGGACGACCTCATTAATTGATCAGCTGTATTCATTGGCCATGTCTCCTGTTCGGTTATTTAACTAAAAGGGGGATGGACGGCATTTTGACTTTTACCAACGAATGTTCCGTTATTTCAGTGTAACATTTTAGACACGGGCCGCAACACTTACGGTAGCAAAGGTGGTTCAATCAATCCCCTATACGCATGGACAGGAAACACGTAAACACCTCGTTCGTACTGGTGTGTACGCTGTTAACAAACGCGTTCAACCATAGCCCTATAGAATTGACAATAATAAAACAATGAAATAACAATGTTTACCGTTGTGTCAGTCCTTCGCGTTCAAAAAACAACGACCAACACTTCACGTGTAAAGGATAACAATGACTGAACAGTGAGAAATTTAACAACAGCCAATGAGAAACAAGGACGCCGGAGGTGAAGGTCACATAAGACCAGACTGTCATTCGCAATGGAGAAAAAAAATCGACCAAGGCGTGCCGTTCACGTCTGCGGTCTGGTTCGTTAAGTCTGCGGTCAGGTGGGAAATGGAGATGTAGGGTGGGCTACGCACACGCATTCAAAGCGTTTAGACAAAAGTAGATCAAACTACACACGTAATTTACATTCTGTTTATAATGGTCTAAATCTCATTCGATCAACCCTTATGGTAGCTAATGAAAACATTCAACAACAGTAACGCCAATTACAGTTCGGGTAGCCAGTAGGTTCTAGTGTACAGGTTAAGACAAGTTAGCATTTGTTTGGCGTGTATTTCAATATTAAATTTTTCTCGTGTTTGAAATCCGTCAACGGTGCAAAAATGCTGGCTGCATGCAGTTTGGCGTCATGCACCCAGTGGTTAAACGTCAGAGTTTGTAGAACACAAGTTTACCAAAATAAAGTGAGATTCTTTGCAGTTTGACTTAAAAATCGTGGATCGCGATAAAGTTAGCCAGTCGAAGAATGGGAGATATCTCGAACAGTCTGAAACGATGAGCATTTGTTACGACCACAGTGAACAGACGACATACCGATGGTTGGGTGATAGCCCAATAGAAGGAGACAGTCAGAGGACAGTGAAGCACGGTTGACGTGGACAGTAGACCGGTCCGCCCACAGAACGACTGGTCACAACCGATCGATTCCCCTATGGACACGTTGTTGACACACGCACATACACACACACACACACAAGGCTAGGCACCACACATACAGAGATAGACTACAGACAGGTATACGTACAAGTAACCAGTGGTGAGCCTGGAACGAACTGGAGTTTATTGATCAATTCGCTAAAATCATGTCACGTGACGAACGACGCACCACACACGTGGATCGATAGCATACCAGTGAGAGGCAGACAGACGGTCGTGAGGTTAGCAAAGTCAGAAGGGGTCTCGTTAGAATCCGAGTGCGAGACACGTACATAACACGGTGGAAGCAGTTTTCCAGACGTTTGCGCAAGTTGAAGATGGAAAGATGAAAAATGATGGAGCCATCAATTCAGTTTAGATGTAGCACGTGACAAGGGCACCAACAATAGGCTAGAAGAGCAAATATATTTTTGTAACATCATTCTTTCGACGAGAACTTCATAACTTATGAGCTTGTCCTCCGAGGCCGAAGCGAAGCGGATTATCACGGATGAGCTCGAGCGTAACAAATGCTCGCAGCTGGAGTTCAGTAATTCGGCAGTGCCGTGTCCAAATGCTGCTCACAGAACCACAGCAGCTGGTATGTTTACAGTGTAAACGCTGAAAATGTCACTTAATTCCATGTTGCGCGGAAGAAGACGAGCAGATAAATTGAGAGTAATAAGGCGTTAGCAAAACGAATCAGCTTCTGATTGCGAATTGACGCAAAAAAAAACATTGTACGATTTTGGATAACACAGAGCTGCTCGAAATCAATCACGAGTCTGAATGACACACATGGAGAAACTTTTGGTGCGACATTTGAAATTGGTTTGCCAATTCAAAGTGAGTGTAGTGTTCAAATTGTAGACAATGACAACAGCAATCATGTGACCGCGTGAGGGACTGAATAGTATAGAGATGCCAAGACTGGGCAACGAGAGAATTAGCATTGATTCAGTCCGGAACTGGCGACAAAATTAAGGAAACATCCTACTGTCAATTAATTCTTTTAATGTACGTTCAAAAATGATACTTATCTTAAGTAATTCCATCCCAGACTATCTAGAAATATTTCCATACCAGTCAGTTGTGAATATTCCAACCACACGTGCAAAAATAGATGCGATTAGGCGACAAACACACCCAGAACACTAACAGGCAGAGGAGAGCTGATGAGATTTACTCCATACATCAGGTCGTGTATTCTTCTGACAAGGCATCCACAGATAATGAGAAATATATCCCTCAATCCTGTTCCAGTGAAACATTCATTAGGCCTGTGCACAGCAGAACCATGGTACTTTAGTGTGGTTTTCAAGCGGAAGACCTTCAGAAGTCCCCAAACTGATCGAGAATGGGACTGCACGTCGGCTACATTACGTGACAAAATAAGAGTCGGTTTTCTCAACTAACTTCGCTAACACATGGTCTACAACCATGCGGCTCAAGATCGCTACTGAGCAAAACATCTGAAAATATTCCGCCATGAATTCGAGATATTCGTTTCAATCGACAATTTATCACGACAAAAACACTGAGACGTTTTACACAAGTTACAAACTTGAATCACGTGATCGACCATCACTGGTTGCTTACAGTTAGCAGACTGAGTAGCGCTCAAGCAATGAGTAATGATATCAGCCAGAGCAGCTTGCTGAGCGGCTTGTTAGAGAGTGCGGACATTGAAAGTGCCACTGTTTACCAGCTGTCATCCGAGAGCACATAGAGAGCAGAAAATTTGGGGTGTAAAACAAAAGGCGAAAGTCATAGTGGATGAATAATGTCACTGTCGGAAGAACGATAAGCTTCTGATACTTCCCGGTCGTTTATGCCGCGGAAGGAGGGTTGATTTGGCAGACCCCACCTCGAGTCTCTGACTCAAAAGTCTGACCTGCGAGACAACAGGATACAGGGTTTTCTTGGGGGACCCTACCCGGAGCCAATGACTCAAAAGTCTGACTCACTTGGCAGTGAGGGGCTTGCCTAGCCCGAGGGCGCAGTGAATAAGACATTGATGTCTGATTCTCAGCACTGCTGCGCGCAGTGGATGTATTCGAAGCTACATCAGGCTTTTGGATTATACCAGATGTTTTTCGACCGTATTGGATAATACGCCGGCGGTCACGGTCAACCGTTGGGCGATCGGAGTGCTTTGTTTGAGGGTACCTTTTCTAACCCCCTTCTTCCTGATACGGAAGACAGCAGTGCCGCAACTATAAAAATGGTTCTGCTGTATGCTCATAGGATCATTCCTCTCTAACCAAACATCCCTATGCGGTCAGTAGTGCGACATACAAGTCTAAGAATGCTTTTCGTCCGACTGCTCTCTTATAGTCTATCTGGTAAGGTTGCACCTCAGTAGGACTGAAGTCCTAGTCAGCATAGCACTACGGATCGATGCAGTGCACAAGCTTGGCCACCAAGTCAAAATAGCAGAATAGGTCAGACTCGATAGATATAACGAAGTAGCAATTTGGTTGCACAAATGGGGGATGCTCTGAAAGAAAAGTAGAACAAGAACAGTTTTGCTGCATGTGCAACGCTCGTGTGCAGCATAACGAAACGACATAAGGAAGTTATAGGTTGAGATGCAATTTAATTTTTCGGAGGTTGGATCAAAAGTATCTCAATACAATCGGACCACTCAGATTGATTTCGTTGCATGACTGAATCCCCCAGATGAATCCAAGAAACCTGACGTTCTGTCCACCTAAAGCAAAGTTGAATGCAGTGCTGATACAGGATGAACACTATCAACATTTCCTAATTGTACAGTAAAAGAGAACTGCAAAGTGCCCAGGCTCCGCTGGATGTCGGTCGAATGCACTTTGTTAGTCTCGTCAATAAACACTACTTGAGTATCCTCTTTTGTTAACCTTTTGTTGGCGACCGTGTTCAACGAGAAGCGACGAACAGAAGCTTTCGGTCTCTGAGGTCGAGATAAACGTGAGGCCATCTTACGAGATCGCAGTCAACAACTGGGAAAAGTTAACTACACCCAAAACAGTCAGCCCAATTAATGTTGCCGTATTGCGTCACACGTGGTTGGTGCTCAAGAAGCATCTGAGCGTGTGTCTGTGCGTCCGCATTTCAGGCAGTCACATTATTCATTTAGCGGATAAAGTCGCGAGTACGACTTGACAACAGACCACTGGAGCGAAACGACAGTATGGTCAGCAACAGCCAACACAGTTGTCCGATCTTCCCGCTGTCCACGCTCAGCAAGTGACAAGACAGACAAACAATCAGTCAATCCACACAGCTAGCGAGCAATTATCGATCGGTCAGAGGTCCCGTATGTACCCTCCACTGGAGGAACAGAAAACAAACTCATCAAAAGATGCGGCTCGTGTCATGTCACAAGAGCTTGTGTGCAGTTGGGTTTGACGACCGATGCGTTGATTTCGAAACGGACAAGACATACTTATACGTGTCTATCTAAATGACGAAACCTATCCCTCTTTTAGTACAATGTACAGTTAGAGGTAGGAATATCAAAACGATATTTTCCTCTTACTGCCCCAAATAGCACATAGGCATTACATATTCACCAATATCATCATGAGTAATATCAAGCCAATGTAAGTCAAGTGACCTTTCCTGGCAGTAAGTGACTCACGCCATTGCCAAGTATGCCCGATTTACGGAAACCGCAGGTACTCAAACTGGAACAAAACATGGACGAAGTAAGTTGCGGTACTCGGTCAGCACGGATCTGATAAACACATGTTTAACGTTCGATCAGACGCGCTACATCTTCACACATGTACACTGGTCGAGTGAATAATGCAACTTGATGTTGCTATAGGAATCTAGGTAAACATCGCCCAAGTAGCCCTTAACGAAGTCCTGTTGTTCATCCGTGGAACACCTCTCATCCAGCCCTACGTGTTTTATATTCGTCAATCCGTTTGAGCACAGTTCGAACGAACTTGGCACGCTGACCGACAAACACCAAAACAATCGGCGACCGTTTGGAAGATGGACGGCTGACTGGTGAAGCAGCCAGTTAGATGAGCGACATGAGTGTTCCCATAATACAGGGAGGTGACAGTTCAGTTTAGGTATGAGCTATTATATGATAAGCTGGAAGGAGTCAACTGGTCCTACCTGATCACAACGTTAACAGTTGGAACTAAAAAAACCACGGTACAAGAACACACCTAAGAAACACTAATAACGCGTAGAAAGTCGGATGAACCTATGAGAGTGGTGCGAGGAAACCGTCGATAGTAATCTAAGATCACGTAAATGACGTTTGCCGGGATGGCCGCAACATCAGAATTGTTTATTCCTTCCAAGCAAGTGGTTGTTCAGTCGGCGAACCTCTAGAGAAACCGTAACCTGTCAAATCCGTGCTGACTGTGTGCTTCAAACCACTCTGTCTAAGCAATCCCCACTGTCCCAATGTAGACTTCACATATGATTGCCGTTCTGTTCACAGCGGTCAGTTTAGCATTCGAAGTCAGCAGATCAGTCAGTGTTCGTTCCAGAACTCTGTTGAAATTGCAGAAACCTACTTCTGCAGTGTTAGTTCGGAACAGGCCTCTTCGCAACAGGTGGACGACATAGCAGTTTTACTGTCCATTAATCGGTTGGATTAAGCCACTGTTATTTCATGGGCAGGTTGACAGGCAGTGAAGCTCCAGTTGACTTGTTTGTTGTTGCGAACAGATAACTTCTATGCAGACGACAGGACAAAGCAGGTACGAGCAATGGCATAGATTGAATCCAAGTGTCTATTCCAAAATGAGCGGTAATCTTTGACGGAATGACTCCACCGGTGATATCGTCAGCTGGCGTCCACGGTTGGATTGTATAGGGTGACCTCCCCTCTGGAATATTGCTGACTTACGAACTGAAATGCGTACATCGATATGCAGAATTCCTAAGATGCGCACGATTGCGACAACCAACCGTCACTGTCAGTAGGTCACACCGAGACATCACATACACCACCGAGCGGCTTCTCCTCTGGAATAAGACAACCAACTTGTGAGTTCGTACCGTCAGCAGTCATTATAATCATCATTGGCAGCAATGGTTCACACTAATGCTTAACTGCAACACAAGTACGAAGAAAAAGGAGAAGCAAACATTGAATAGGTAGAGAGTAGGAAAAAAGAACGGGACCGGAAGGGATCCAAATAATTATTTTTAAAAATAGCTACGTCTATATTCAAACATTCAACATCAAGGTGCCTACACCTTGCAAACAAACAACCAAGCTGTAAGTGAAAGTAAGGCGTCATCAGCAAGACAGCTTCTTTACGGCTTCACTATCCCACATCATTAAATGCACTCACTTCACAAACAACTTGTGTTCAGTTATTGTGGAAAAAAAAATATCGTCAATCTTCTCTAACTAAATTTACACACCAAAAAACCCTCATCATATGGGACCCATTTGTATGTGCAACGGTCAATCCCGTTGACGATTTGTCATTTGGCCTGTAAATGTTTTTCGAGATGTTCATTTAGTTAACCTGAGGTGCACTTTCTAATGTGCGCCCACCAACCGACAACTCAGCCGTCAATCATTTCAACGTATCCTCCGGACCGACAACCACCACACAATGACAACAACTCATTTGGTTCGCCCACAGGTGACGTAATCAGCTCGTGGTTAAGTGTCACGTGGTCAGAAGTCTATGTACCCGGCATAACAAGTACACATGTCAATGAAGCCATGGAGATAACTGGCTAATTCATATAGTTAGGAAATCGTGTCAAAAGCTGTGAGCATATATGAAAGGAAATGGAAGTTCGAATCCACAAAGTCAACGTGGGTTCTGTTAATTCATTTCACCGATATTCACTGTCTCAACAAAAATGAAAATGCCTATTGAGGCAGCCGGGAAATTATAGGATTTTGTATGTTAGAATGGTTGATGATATCCGATTCGGACTAGCCTTTCACAGCGACCAAAGCCAAAGGAATTCTGCGCATAACGCTTTCCACATGCGCTGCACCACTTGTGATTACACAAACATACCGCATTCCCAGTGTAAACCTCGAAGGAATCAGAGAAAGAAGTGTGTAAGTGAGGGTCAATACTAGTGTAGACTAGGATAAGCCCTAACTCAAAATGACAGATCCTCAATCCATTTGGCAGGTCTCCACTGGTTAGCTGCTAGAAAACAAAAGAGATTAACTTGCACATGTCATTTTATCTCATTTTCTATTGAAAGCTGTGCGTGTCGGCATTCATTATTTGGAGTTTAGACACAAGAGTCCTATTAAGTAGGCCCAGTCCATACTTTATCCCAAATATTTAAACTCAGGTAGTTTTTTTATGACTGCATGTGATAGTTAGACATCAGCACCTTTATACAAATTTA